>JAQZBX010011481.1:0-42651 GCA_029593785.1 Cabassous unicinctus
GTGAGGGTAGAAGGAGGTGGGGCCAGAGAGAATCTCAGGATAGACGTGGTAAGCCAGGGCAGTATACAAGGGGCCTTGTATAACTTTTTAATGATTTAAGTTTTTCCTCTGAGATGGAAAACCACTGGAAGGCTTGGAACTAAGATGTGATGAGACTGAAAAAAGACAGGAGCAGCAGAAATTGTTGGCGCTTACTGGGAAATGGTGGATAGTGTGTGAGCATGGCAGCGTTTGTTAGCTCCCCCCTTCGTGGCCTCTCTTCCAGGAGGGCAGTATTTTCTATGGGGACTTGATTTACATCCACGTCCTGCCTGGCCGGATGGTAGAGGTACCTGGGCATGAGTTACTCCCACCAGCTTCTCTAAACAGTTGTCCTTTAAGAAATCGTTTTCAGATTACAAACCAAAGTAGCCATTTTAAACTTTTATTTTGACTCAGAGCAAATCCAGAGGTTTCTCATCCCTGAAGAATCCTGAAAGTTCTATGAAACACATGCTCTTTGATTCACCTGACTTTTGCTTGGAAACTGACTTTATTTTGAAATTACATTATAATATATTTTTAAAAACAATTTATTGAAGTATATCACTCATACATGAACATACATTAACTATAAGTGTTCAGTAAACATCGTGATCTTACAAAACAAAGATGCATAACATCATACAGGGCTCCCACACATCACCCCCCACAAACACCCTGCATTGTTGTGAAACATTTGTTAACAAATCATGAAAGAGCATCGTCAAAGTATTACTACTAACTATAGTCTGAATCTTCCTCCCCTAGACATTTTTTTAAAGGATTTATTTATTTATTTACTTTTATCCATTTTTACCCACCCCCCCCGTTTTTGCTGTTTCTGTGTCCATTTGCTGGGCAACTCACTGTGTCCGTTTCCTGCCCTCTCTTCTCATCCTTCTCCTCCTGTTTTCACTGGGATTCGATCCTCGGAACCTCCGATGTGGGAGAGAGGCTTCCTACTACCGCCTGCGCTACCTTAGTTCCTGGTTTTTCAGTACGTCTTGTCTTGGCTCTCCCTTGTGTCACTCTCCTGTTACGTTATCATCTTGCTGCGTGGCTCGCAGGGCCTGGTGGCACACCCACGCACAGGGCCTGGTGGCCTACGCGTCTTGTATATTTTTCATTTTTTTATTTTTACCAGGCGGTCCCCGGGGTTGAACCCAGGTCCCTCCATATGGGAGATGGACATCCAACCACCCGAGCCACATCTGTCCCCCTGCTATATCTTTTAAGGTTGACCAAAGATACCCAAAGTTAGTCTTTTCCCATACAGGATGGTCATATAATAAATCAGGTTTGGTTTATCACCAGCATTTTAAAAACCAGACCTAGGGAGAAAAACTAGGTCTGGGGATACCTGCATGGTTTCTAATACAGCGAATGTTTAGCCTGCTCTGATTATCACAAAATCAGGACAGCGAGAATATTCACATAATACATATTGGTTAGGCTTTTTTAGTGTAAGCAATAGGACCAAACTTGATTGACATGAAATAGCGTGGGCCGTAGAAAATCAATAGTTGAAGAACTAGCCTTCAGAAGCGGTAGGAACCTGGGAAGTCCAGGAGAATTAGGTAGCAGGCATAAATTAAGAGGCTTGAGGGGAGTGGATGTAGCTCAGAGGTTGAGTGCCTGCTTCCCAAGTGTGAGGTCCTGGGTTCGATTCCCAGTAACTTCTTAAAAAAAAAAAAAAAAATCCCAGAAGGGTATCACCACCATTGGAGAATCAGCTCTGAGCACTTTTGTTTTTCCCTGTCCTTGCAAAATTTCCCTAAAAATTCAAAATCCTGGCAGAGAGCCTCTGGCCTCACCTGGACCATGCACACTGGCCTAGAGAAGGAAGTCATTGTTCACAGTCCCACAAAGACTGCACATGATGAATGAGAAGTAATTCCTTCCTAGAAGACCTGGGTACTATCACCAGAAGAAATATGACATAGATGTCGAAGAGGCCTGAACAACAGATGTCCACTCTAGACTGTGCTATCCAATACAGTAGACACTAGTAATCTGTGGCTATTCAAATGAAAAACCAATTTAAAAATTCATTTACTTGTTGTGCTAGCCACATTTCAAGTGCTCAGTAGGCACATGTGGCTAGTGGCTCCCATGCTGGACGGCCCATGTATAGAATATCTTTATGATCACAGAAAGTTCTTCTGGGCAAGATTAGATTTACATAAAAATTGTAATTGTCAAAGTATTTAATACCAATTTTTAACATGCTCTCATTTTCGTTATGTTATTTAACTCGCATTTCTGCGATGTGTCACTAGGGAATGCGTTATTTCTATTTTATAGCTGAGGAAACTGAGGCCGAGAGGTTGGTCACCTGGCACTAAAGATCACGCAGCCAGTCCTAGGACTGGGATCATGTGTCTCCCAGTCCAGGGCCCCACATACCAGTTCTGACTGAGAAGCTCAGATAATGCATGATTTGAGAGAAAGTTGCATTTCAGGCTATTAAAACAGGGACAACCATTTTTGTTAAAAATTTGAGTCCTTATACATTTCCCCATCAAGGAACATAACCACAGAACTTTAGCAAGTTACCTTTTATGGTGCTTTTAAAGGCTCCTTTGCCAAAGGAACTATATGCACGTGACATAAATATGAAGACAGATTGACAGGAAATATTCTATCACAGACTTGAGGAAAAAATTGGGGGCCGGGGTAGCATCTCAGCCTGCTCTTCCAAAGTGGCATGGATCTCAGAAGGAAGAGTTCCTGTAGTGCGGTTATAGATTGACTTGTGATCCCTCAGAAAAAGACCTATTCAAATCCTAACCCCCATCCACTGAATATGATCCTATTTGGAAATAGGATCTCTGGAGGTGGTGGTAGTTAAACTAGATTGGGGTGGGCCCTAATCCTATATGATTGGGGTCCTTATAAGTGCAGGAAATCTGGACATGGTGAGAGAGAGGCAGAGAGAGGGACAGGCCACATGATGGAGGAAAAAGAGCTGCAGTGCCACAAGCCAAGGAACACCATGGAGTGCTGGCCACCTGCCCCCCACAAGCCAGGATAGGGGCGTGGGTGGGTCCTCCACTCGAAGGGGAAGCCTGGCCCTGCCGACTCCTTGCTTTTGGGTTTCTCATCTACGGAACTGTGAGCCAATACGTTTCTGTTGAAATTTCTCCTGTTCAAGCCCACTAGTCTGGGTATTTTGCTACAGCAGACCCAGCAAGCTAAGACAGATGCACACAGATCTGTCCGCCCAGCAGTTGGATCTGACAATTGCTGGGAACAGGCAGTTTCCCAGGGATGTGATTTAAGGTGGAACAACAAAGCCCAAATTCTTTTCACCAAACCACAAGCCTATAATTTGCAATTTCAATGAAATTAGACTTGGTTCTAGAAGCTGTACATAAAACCAGGCCCACCCTAATATTTGTGGTATCTGAGCAAGAGTGCAAGTGGAGCCCCATACACCATATGTCTACATTTTTCAGTGTTACGACTCAAGCTAGGCCCTATGCCTACCCAGGGCCCCACGGGTGCTTCTTACAGATCTCCTTGCAGACCTGGTGGTAATAAGAGCCTCACCCTCCCAAGTGGCCACCCAGTCTGCTGGGTCAGGGCAGGTGGGAGCTGGCCCAAGCCCATGATCTCTGGTGGTTACTGGACACTTGTGAATTTGGGGTCAGGACTGACTTGATCAAGCACCTCAAGGAGCCAGGGTAGTCAGCTTCCCCTCCACACTTCACTTTTCTGACTAAGGACTTCCATGCAGTTTTAGCATCTTCAAAAAAACACTCCTCCTGAGCAGATGGAAGGAAGGAGTTTAGCTGTGCTGGGACACAGACAGGCCCAGACACTCACTCAGGGTGATTTGGAGTGGCCAGCCTTTCTCCGGTTTCCCTGGGCAGCAGCTGTGCTTTTCTTCCCTGCTTCCCCTCTCTACTCACCCCAACTCATCTGCTCTCAGTTCAGCATCTTCTAGCCTGAGGGGCCCGTTCGGCTTGTGATTTTTCTGGAATTCTCATGCTCAGTAAATTAGCAAACATCTACAATTTTTTGTAAGATCAAAAAGAACAAATAACAGTGACCTGGTGTTTTTGTGTTTATTTTATGTGGACCCTCTAGGGCCTCTTCAGCCCTCTTCAGGGCCAAGGGCTGTATTTACTCACAATCTGTTTCATTACTTTCTAGTCATATTGCAGAACACTCCATTCCATCTGTGGCTTCCCTTTTCATAGTAAACTCTGATTAAGGTATGTTGTAAAACAAACGGCTCTATTTTTGTCAAAAGGGTGGCATATCTTCATCTGCGGGAAACCACACCTGCCCCGTTAGCCGACCATCTGGACAGTAATGAGCACACCTTGATTGCTGCCTGTCAGAGGCTCAACCTAACTGTAGGCAAAGTGTCAGAGAGGAGAGGGATGGCAGCCTCTTAAGTGAGCGGCTGTTGCCTGATCACAGCTCTGGCAACTGTCAGTGCACTGAGGCCAAATCCATCTACCTCCCACCATGGTCCTGGGACCCATTCTCCACATGTGCTTCAGGATAATTTCAAGTCCAGCTATGCAGGTAGAGCTGATGCTAGAGACCCTGGAGTCTACCACTGCATTTCTTCAGATGAGCAAAGTGAAACCTGAAGGTCACCAGCTAATCAGTGGCAAGTCGAACTACACATCAGCCTGTCTGATTCCAAGTCAATGTTGATGCTAGTCCTCCATGCAGCTGAGCACGTGCTCACCCCATATCCTTTGAATAGTAGTTTCTGACCATAGACACTATCTTTGTTAAAGTACTGTAGTAATTTTTAAAAAATCATAAATGTATTATGTGGTGGATTGAATTGTGTATCCCAGTTTGGACATGTTCTTCGTCTTGCTTGCATTCTTGTGGTGTGGACCCATTGTAAATAAGATCTCTTCAAGGTGTTACTTGAGTTAAGGTGTCACCCAACTGAAGCAGGTTGGGCTTTCATTTGGGTTACTGGAGTCCTTTATAAGGAGAGTGAAAGACTGACAGAAAGAAGCTACGTGGACCAATCAGAAGCTGGAAGTCAATGGAACCTGGAAGAAAAAGAAGATGCCGCCATGTGCATTGCCATGTGTGGCAGTTTGAAATTATTTTATAAATCCTAAAAAGAAAAAGATTGTGCTTGTGGGCTGGTCAACTTCTGTGGGTGTGAGACCTTTTTTCAATTGGACTACCTCAGTGAGGCGTGACTCAGGTTGAGTCTCTGCCCTCTTGCTGGGTCCGGTAAAATATGGAGACACACCAGAAAAGAGAGCTCTGCCATTTTTATCCTGCCATGTGACAGAAAGGGGGCGGGGTGGGACTCAAACACCTGAGGCCCTGGGGAGAGATGAGCCATTTGCCGGAAAACTTGCAGCTGAAATTGTGAAGAAAGCAGAGCAGCCGAGCCTGAGAGAAGAGGCCTGATACAAGCCCTATGCCTGGCAGCCCTCAGCTGAGCTCTAGGAGATGGTACAGCCCAGAGGGGAAGGCAGAGACCAGGCAGAGAGCGGCAGCCATCTTGCTTCAATGCGTGGCAGCTGACTACGGTGAGAAAGCACCTCTTACGATGGCCTTGAATTGGACTTTTCATGTCCTTGGAAGTGTAAGCTTTTACCCAGATAAATACCCTTTATAAAACCCAACACATTTCTGGTACTTGGCATCAATAGTCCTTTGGCAAAATAAAACACCTTGTGACAGAAAAGCCAAGAAACAAGGATCAGCAGCAGCCAGCCCCAGAATGCCACAGACTTCTGGGAGAAAGCATCGCTTTTCTGATGCCTCAGTTTTGGACATCTAGCATCAAAACTGTGAGTCAATAAATTCCTGTCCAAGTCAATCCGTTGTATGCAGCTAGGAAACTAAAACACAATACATACTTATAGAGGACAATAGAAGAAAATCAAGGAAAATAAAACTCACCCACAATCCCACCATCTAGACACTAACAGCTGGCTTATTTCCTTCTGAACAAATGTGTGTATACAAATATACACATCCCTAAATAATGTTTTTTTAAAAACATTTGATTCATACTATGCAGTTTTTAAACCTACTTTTCACTTGGTTCCCATAGAAAACCTTTTCCTTTGTCTTAAAAAATACTTTTCTACTTTCTCGCTTTTTAATGTTTTTGGCTCTCCTGATCATGTATTATCTGCATTTAGAGCTTTTATTATTTGGAAGATATGTATCATGCTCTTAATCCTAGTTTGAAAGCTTTAATTTTTTAAATGCATTTTAAAAACTGTATTCTTAGTATTTCTTCCTTTACTTGATAATTTATCTGTTCAGTTCTAATGATTGTAGATGAAGAATTTCGTGTACATCTCCTTTCATTACCTTATCCTTCATGGTAAAGCCTTGGTTCAGAGGGGTTTTAGCTTCTGTGACTATTGTTTTGATTTTTTTTTTAAGGATATATGTTATTATGTTGTAAATCATGCATTTTGCCACAAAGGATTTAGGTTGGCAATTTTTCTAGAGCATGCTAATTGTTTTTAAAAGGTAGAAATAGAGAGGATTGGCTTGGATCACGGATCCCAGTATCCTCACTCAGTCCCCATGCTCTTGCAGGTTCTCAAGGTCTTCTAAACCTTAGAAATTTGGCTTTGGGCTCAACCACATGGAGCTTGTCCCCTCTCTTGTCCCCCCTGTCCAATACCATAGGAAGTTCATCAAAGAAGTCCTTCTGCCTAATGTTCTTGCCAACCATTACAAGCTGGGCCTTACTCTTGTTTCTGCTTGAGTAAGTTACATGGATTTAGAACACTGGTTCTCAAGCCATGTGCTGCATTACACTGTTTATTGGTTTATTTTTGCTACAATTGTAGATGCATATTGAAAGGATGGGGTCCATTGGATGAAACACTGAGGTAGGCAGGGTTTATAATGGACTGTAGATTAGGGGCTCCAAGATGGAGGTAAGGGGTATGTATTAGTCAGCCAAAAGGGTGCTAATGCAAGATACCAGAAATCTGTTGGCTTTTATAAAGGGTATTTGGAATAGAAGCTTACAGTTACCAGGCCATAAAGCATAAGTTTCTTCCCTCACCAAAGTCTATGGCCACATGTTGGAGCAAGACAGCTGCCGACGTTTACCAGGGTTCAGGCTTCTTGGGTTCCTCTCTCCCTGGGGCTCCGTTTCTCTCTGGGCTCAGCGCCTCTGTTTCCTCCACAAGGTCAGCTGTAGACTATGAGGCTCTCTAGGCTTTGCCTTTCTCCACAAGGGCAGCTGTGAACTGTCAGGCGAATGGCTCTTCTCTTTTCCCAGGGCCTTCTCTCCTTCCTCACGACCAAGCTCCTCTGTATGCTTACTTCCCAGGGCTCCAGGTCAAGACTCCACATCAGAACTCCAACATCAAAACTCCAACTCTGTCCTTTGCCATGTCTTTTATCTTTGAGACCCCACTTACCAAGGGGCGGGGCTCAACACCCTACTGATGTGGTCCAATCAAAGCCCTAATCATAATTTAATCATGCCCAGAGGAACAGATCAGTTTACAAGCATAATCCAATATCTATTTTTGAAATTCATAAATAATGCCAAACTGCTACAGGATATTAGGTAGCACAATGTCAAGCTGGTGCCAAAGAAGAACTAAGCATTTAATGAAACATGTGAGGACTTTGCCTTCTGACAGGGTGGTCCCATCTGTAAATAAGCTTATTAAAAATGTGACATAATATCACTGTTCCATGGGAACAGTGAGATAGATAGAAGCTTTCAAAGTGTGGGACACTGTTATTCTTTAGTAGTATTCATGTTATAATTATTCCCTGGCTTCTTCAGTGTTATTGTTGTTTTGAGTACCCCAAACTGTAGCATTCAAAAAATGTGCCACAAAAACATGGAAGTTGAGAACTATTGATCTGGAATATTTCTTTTGTTACCAGTCAGCAGCCAGAGACCATTCCAAGACTTCCTGTAGTCTGGGGAAAAGGATGAACAAAGAAAATGGTCAACTGAAAAATAACAGAAACAAAAACACTTTATGATTTCAGCTTTGCTGCCATATCAGTTGATCCATGTCATTAATTCTGGTTCTACTACCTTCAGAATCTGCAGGGAGAACTCTTCCCCAAACAAGGTGATTGTGACAATAAAGGTTTGATATTTGGGGAAAACATTAATTCAGTCATGAAAACTGACTCTTTTATTGACCACTTCATATGTTTAAAACTTCTCAATTTAGTTTTCCCAATTCCTTTGACCTCTGTCCTCTTGGATTCCCAGTCTTCAATTAAGTGTGGGCTCTGTCTAGGGACACAGATTCAACTCTCATGAGTGGCAGAGTACACATTATTTATCATGACCATGTATTTCCCAACTCTAAACTTTCTTATGCCTCCAGACCAGCAGGTTTGCAAAGTCTTTTTTTTTTTTTTTTCACTGAGTTTTGCTGTTTGTGTCTTTCAAGAGCATGCCATTCAGGGCCCAGTAAGAGGTGATATATCCCCTGCCATCCTCTCCAAAACCTTGCCTTTTATCCACCTAACAGCCCCAATAATGTCACTTGTCTTATGGAAGCAGACCCAATCCTTTTGTCACCTTATTTGCAGAAGGGACTGGCTTTTATTATGTTTGAGTAATATGCCACTGTCTTACCCAATCTGAGAAAGAGACTGTAGACTGATAGAGAATCTAGAATATTGGCCACCCACCAATGCTCGGCATTATCAAGTGAAATCCTGTACATCTAAACTCTGGACTGTGATAAGCCAGTCTCTGCTGGCCCCACAGTGAGGCTGCCCATAGACCCTGCAACCAGTTTCCTTTACATGGCACAGGAGAGACAGATTATGCTTCTCAGTTTATCTCACTGCTCACATAGTTGGCAACAATTTTCCTTCTAGATTCTACAATTTTAGAATCCCAACAGATTTACCTCGTCTTCATGTTATTTTGCCTGCCAGTTGTAAAAGTAATCAAATAATTCATCTAATGAAAGATTAATGACCTTTTTTTTTCTTTTTTAGCTATATACATTATGTGTAAATAATTACCTAGATAACTATTTGTTTTTCTGGTCTCTTTGCTCACTTAGAAGTTTGCCCATAATTCTTGCCCAGAGTATGGAAAATCATTCACTGCTATTCTTAGTTTCCAGTGCTGTGGTGATTTAGTGCTGTGATTTAGTGCTTTTTAATTCTTTCTTTTTTTAACCTTCTTAGGCAACTTGTGAGCAGGAAAGTCAGAGACTGAGCCACCTGCCATCTTAATTGACATCTGCTGTCACTACTTTCAAGCTCTCTACTTCAAAGTCTTCTTCCAAATGGATCTCTGTTGTTAAATGGAACTTTGACTGAAAGGCGCTTAGACCACCAGGCTTAAAATAACCAAGAAATCCTTAATTCAAGTGACTTGGTAGAAAATAAAATAAAACAACCCTTTCCGGTATTGGATTATATTTTCCCATACCTAGGAAATCTGGAAAATAACAGTATGACTCATTCATCTACATAGTTTGATATCTACTCCATCAGGGAAAGTAGCATGAGCGGACAAAGATTAATTAGCTGCATTTTAAACCCTGCTTTCTCCAAAAATAACTTGATATTATTTTCTTTTTTCAGTCTTGACTCTAAAATCATTTCTACACTAATGTGGAGTTGAAGTCTGTTCAAATTATTAGTACAAGTAATTTCTCATCAGAGTACAGCAGTCTACTTTTAATTACCCTTTGTGGAAGGTCATAGGGTCAATGAAACAGCAATAATTTAGAGACCCACTATAGCCCAAAGTTTCTTACCAGAACTGCCTCAAAAGCTATCCATTGATCTGAATGAATCTTTCCTGCATTTCCCCCAGTATTTTGGATACTAAGGAACAGCGAAATAGACCAAATGTAAACAGCAGGAATGGGAAAGAAGAGGATTAGGAGATAAAAAAAAGTCAGATTATATTCTGCATTCTTTAAAATCCAGAGTAGCTCCTTGCATAGAATAGGTACATGCTTAATAATTTTTGTCAAATTACATATATAACTTGGGTATTCAACATCAGAATCTGGACACTTTTGACTTGCCCAAACATGAGCCTTAGTCCTAGAAAATTTGGCCAGCTAGAGGAAACAAGGAAACACCTTTAATTGCCTTGAAAGAAAAAAGTAATGTTCCTTATAAATAAAGGCTAGCACAAGACAATCTCACAATAGGGCTAGGAGAAAGATATTATTTGGAAGTGTCATCTTGAATCGGTGATGGGTTGGGAAAACCTAATAGTAAGCAAACAGGTCAGCCATGCCAGGGGTCATTCAAGGTGGAGGCAAGCAAGCTTCAAGCAGACTATGTGGGACACAAACCTTGTTTATCTTCTCAGATTTCCTCCCCATCTTCTCTCTCTATGGGTTGATGTCATACATGTGTTGAGTAGCCTGCCTACTTCTGGAGATGGACGAAAGGCCACATCTTAGAGTGTGGGATCTGCATTTCTAGGTGACTCTCAGGGAATAGGAGGACACAACCCAGAAGTGTGTGTGTGAGGGGGAGGATTAGCTCTGGGGGTATAAACTCTGACCATTGAAAAATGGGACACAGGGGTTCCCTTTCTCTTCTGCACTCTGAGGATGGTGCCAAGATGAGATTTCTGTTTGCACGCCTTCTTGAGGTCCTGTGTGCTGAGCAGAAGCACCTGCTGCCCGGCGTATATGGTGCTTCTTGCCTCACCCTCACTCCTCTGGCCTTTCACTACCCAATTAAAGGGGAAGCTCCTTAATTCTTTCTTCAGGCTCTACTTTCTAAAGGACCAGGATTAAAATGTTGACTACCCCAAAGTTTCTGCACCTGGACCTCCTTAACCCTTCTCTTTCCTTTATATTTTGCCTCTTTCTCCAAGACCATGCCTTTAGTCCTCTAAATTATCTCTCTTTTACCTCTCTTAGTCTATATCCCATAACTAGTTAATATCTATTATAGTGTGAAAGACCTTGTCCAGGGGTGTGAGTATGTAGGGTGTACAAATTATGTTCTGGACATAATGTCTTGTTGGCCCATGTCATAGCAACAAAGTTTCTTCTCTTTGGTCTGTCTCTGTCTCTTGAGTTATGGTTTGGTTTAGGGCACTTATACTCTTCAGCTAGGCTCAACTGTTTATAACTTATAACTTCTTTCATAGAAGATTGAGATCCCTTGAACCTTTGATTGGGGGAGGGGAAGCAAGAGACACTGGGCTGGATTTGGAGCAAAGGATTGTATGTAAGGCAGAATTGTCCCACTAATACACTTACACACACCAGGAATACCATTAGAAGCCAAGTGCTTTATTCTATATTCCATATTCATTCTTAGGAGAAAGTCAAAATCAAAGGTTTTAACCAGTTAGTGACATGCGAAAACAATAGAAGCGCAAGTATCACCTGGTATTATGGGCAGAAATATATTGGAGGGAGATTAAATATCCACATTACTTGTTACTGTTTGCAGCAAACCATGGGGCTCTTTTCCTGATTTTTGTCTGTGGTCTCTATCACTGCCTTCCTAATCTTTCTTCCTCCATCTTACTTAAATTGTTGTCCAGACAACAAAAGAGAAACATTTTTATATTCCATTAATATGAACTTCATACAAGTTTGCTTAATTTATTTTTCCTAAATTTTCATCCTACCTCTTAAAATGGAGAGAATCTTGGGGAAATAAGCTGAATATTTAATAAATACCATACAGAATTGGATTTATAAATAGTCATACCTAGGCATATCATATTCAAACCATAGAAAACAAATGAAAAAGATAAAATATTAAAGATATTCAAAGAAAAAAACATTTCTTAGAAAACTAAGAAAATCAATGCAAGGTAGAAGACAATAGAGTGGATCCCAGAAGATCATGTTCTTAAAGCTAATCCATTCCTGTGGGTATAAAACCTATTGTAGATGGGACCTTTTGATTAGATTCAGTTAAGGGACCTGCCTTTTGATTAGATCACTTTAGTAGAGCATGACTCAGGGTGGGTCTTAATCCTCTTACTGGAGTCCTTTAGAAACAGAGGAAAAGGCTTCAGTGACAGAGAAGAACCCAGGAGCTGAGAGAGAAGGACCTGAAATCAATGGAACACAGACGCTGAGAGAAAAACCACAGATGGAGCAGCCCAAAGCAGAATTAGCAATGAGACCTGGAGGAGAGGAGAGAGATGAGCTACCACCACCATTATGCCCTGCCATGTGTGTGATCACCCACAGCTGAGCTTGGGGAGAAAGTGAGCCTGGAGGAGAAGGCAGAGATAGGAAGAGTGGCCATTGTGCCTTGCCTTATGGCAGGAGTCCGGGATCACCAGCAGCTGACTTTTGGAGAGAGAGCTTTGCCTTGATTTGGACATTTTCCCCAGCCTCAGAACTGTAAGATTTTAACCTAATAAATTGCCATTATAAAAGCCAACACCATTTCAGTTATATTGCATTGGCAGCCTTTAACAAACTAAAACATATACCCAGAGGTAAAAACCTTCCAAAAATGAATGAGAAATACTTTCTTAAACAAAAACAGGGAATTCATTTCCAGCAGGCCTTCTCTACAAGAAATACTCAAGGAAGTTCTGCAAGCAGAAATAATATATCAAATTTCAACTTGAATACATGCCAAAAATGAACAGCCCTGAAAATGGAATTAATGAAAGTAAAATTAAATTTCTTATTTTCTTATTGTTAATTGTTTTCAAACAGTAGTTCTCAACTAGGGGGAATCTCCTTCCCTCCCCTCTCCCACAGGGACATTGGCAACATTGGGAGACAGTTTTTGTTGTCACAATTTGGGTGGTGCTACTGATGTCTAGTGGGCAGAAGTCAGAGAGGCTGTTAAACATCTTACAATGCACAAGACATTATTCAGTCCAAAATGATGATATTGCTGAGATTGAGAAACCTTGCTCTAAAAGATAACTCTCAAATGCAAAAGTATATTGTGTGTTTATAGCATGCATAAAAGTAAAGGGTATGACAGCTGTAGCCCAAAGGATGGGGAAGGAAGAATTAGGAAGAATTATGTTATTGCATTGTCCTTATACTACACAAGAACTAGCATTATATGCTGGTAGACTTATTAATTAAGATGCTTTTTTTTAAAACTTAGGAAAATACTAAAAATATAAAATTAATATATGCTCAATTAACAAAAGAGAAGGCCGAAAAGGAGGAAAAAACAGAATAGATGGAACAACTATAAAACAGCTATCAAGATGGTAGATTTTAATTCAATCATATAATAATCATCAACTGTGACGATCTAAACAAAACCAGTTAAAAAACAGATATTTTCAGGTTGGATTAAAAAAAGCAAGAACCAACTATATGCTGTGTATAAGAATCTCACTCTAAATTTAAAGACATAGGTTTAAGAGTGAAAGGATGGAGAAGGATATACCATACAAATATTACCCAAAAGAAAGCTAGAGTAGCTATTAAAATCAGTCAAAGCAGGCTTCACAGCAAAGAAAATTATCATGCAAATTTCCTCTCTATCCTTGCTAAGAATAATTCCCCAGGAAAACATAACAATCCTGAGTATGTATATACCTAATAACAAAACTTCAAAATGCTTGAGGAAAAAACTAATGGATTTGAAAGGAAAAATAGATGAATGCACAATTATTGTTGAAGACTGCGACACTTCTTTTTCAATAACTCATAAAACAAGTAAACAGAAGATCATTAAGGAAATAGAAGACATCAATATTATTAACCAAGACATTTGTAGAACACTCTACAACACAACAGAATATTCTTTCTTTTCAAATGCACATGAAACATTCACGAAGATAGACCACATTTTGGGCCATAAAATAAACTTTCACAAGTTGAAAATAATAGAAATCTTAAATATGTACTTGGAAAATAATGGAGAATAATTCAACTAGAAATCAATATTTAGAAAATCTGCAGATATTTGGAAATTAAATGTCACATTTCTATATAACTCATAAGTCAAAGGAAATAAAATTCATCAGTTATTTTATGTAAATGAAAATACAACATCAAAATTTATGGGATTCAGTTAGAGTGCGTAAAAGAAATTTATAGCAATGCATTCTTATATTAGAAAAGTGCCAAATCAGTAATCAAAGTTTCTAATTTAACACACTAGAAAAATAAGAGGAAACTAAACCCATAGCAAACAAAGAAAAAAAAATAATAGAGTAGAAACTGATGAAATTCAAAAGAGAAAACAATAGAGAAAAAACTAAACACTGGTTCTTTGAAAAGATAAAGCTTTATAAACCTGTAGACAGTCTGTCCAAGGAAAAGAGGACACAAATTACCATCATCACAACAAAAGCAGGGATATTACTACAGACACAACAGACATCATTGGATAAGGCAATGCTATGAATAACTCGGTGCCCATAAATTGGAAAACTTAAATAACAACCAATTCCTTGAAAGACACAAACTTCCAAAAATCAGAAACAGATTGCCTGAATTGTCCTATTACCTATTAAACAAATGGAGCTTATAGTTAAAAACTCTCTAGAAAGAAAACACTAGATCCAGATGGTTTCACTGGGTGAATTCTACCAATAATTTAAGGAAGAAATAATACCAAGTCTACATAATCACTTCCAGAAAAGAGGAAAGTATACTTCCCAATTAATCTTATGAGGCCTGTATTACCCTAACACCAAAATCAAAGATATTACAAGAAAACAACTGCATGCCGAAATTCCTCATGAACATAGACACAACAATCCTTAAGTTTTAGCAAACTCAATCTAGTAATATGTTAAAAAAAACACACACACACAAAAACTGTACAACAAAGTGGGGTTTACCCTGGGTATGCAAGGCTGGCTCAGTATTCAATTTATGTAACATACTATTTTAAGAGTTTAAAGACGAAAAATTGCATGAGCATATAGCAGATGCAGAAAAACCATTTGACAAAATTCACCATCCATTTATGATAAAAAGTCTCAGCAAACTAGTAATAGAAGGAACTTCCTTAATCTAATTAACAGCATATATAAAGACCTACAGCTAACATAATTCTTTATGTTGAAAGACTGAATTCTTACCCTGTAAAATCAAGAAAAGGGTAAAAACATCATTCTCATACTATTCAAAGTACTAGAAGTCTTAGCCAGTGCAGTAAGAAAAGAAATCAAAAGCATACAGACTGAAAGAAGAAATAAAACTCTCTTGATTTTCAGACAATTTGTCTATATAGAAATTCTCAAGGAATTTACAAGAGTTCCTAGAACAAATGAGTTTATACAAATTGTAGGATACAAGGTTAGCTCAAAAAATCAGTTATATTTCCATATACTAGCAATGAACAATTAGAAATCATAATGAAAATTATATAATTTACCATAGCTCTAAAAAAACAAAATACTTAGATATAAGTCTAAGAAAACACACATGATTTGTGTGCTGAAAACTATAAAATGTTGATGAAAGAAATTAAAGAAAACCTAAATAAATGGAGAAATGCACTGTGTTCATGGGTTGGAAGATTCAACATAGTAAAATATCAATTCTTCCCTAATTTATAGATTTAATGCAGTACCAATCAAAATCCCAGCAAGATTATTTGTAGATATAGACAGGCTGGTTCTAAATTTATATGGGAAGGTAATGGAACTAGAATAGCTAAAACAATTTTGAAAAAGAAGAATAAAGTTAGAATTTCTCACCCAATTTTAAGACTTAATTTAAAGCAAAAATTATCAAGGCAGTATGGTATTTGTCGATGGATAGACCAATAAAACTAGAGAGTCCAGAAATAGACTCCCACAAATATGGCCATTTAATTTTTGAGGAAAGGGTAAAATTAATTCAATGGAGAGGATGTTCTTTTCAACAAATGGTGTTGTAACCATTTGTTATTCAAACTCAGAGAATGGACCTCAACTTTACACGGTGTACAAAAATGAACTCAATTGGATCATAGGTCTAAATGTAAAATGTAAAACTATAAAGTTTTTAGAAGAAAGCACAAGACAACAGAAACCCGTTTTCCCAGTTCCTCTGGTCAGAGAGAAGTTTCAGAGTTTTAGATGCCCTCATGCCCTCTACCCTGCTCTCCAGCGCGCGATTTCTCTCTCTCTCTCTCTCTCTCGGGCTAAATGTGCTGCTCCATCTTATGGAACTGGAACCTCTAATTCTGCTCCTGTGGTGGTGGTGGTGGTTTTTTACTGAAGCCAATGTCCATTTGCTGGTGATTGGTTTGAAGTAAGAGCAGCACAAATTTTGGCCAATGAGACATAAGGGGACATCTGCTTGAGGCTTCTGGGAGGCTATTTCTCCCAGATAAAAAGAGACAGGGAGATTCCACTTTTTCTTTCTGCCTTTGGGTGTAAGGACATAATTCTTGGAACTGTGCCTGTCTTCTTGTACCCATGAAAGAAAAGCCAAAAAAATTATATAGAAGCTAAATTTGAGCCCAGGCACTGTTGAGTCGGTGAATTAGCCAAACCTGGAACCATCTCCCTTTGGGCTTTACTTACATGAGATCATAAATTCCTGTTGTTTAAGCCATTCTAAGTCAAGTTCTTTTAAAAATTTCAGCCCACAAGTCATTAATAGGGATTCAGCCATCTACAAACGTAACTGCAATGGAATTAATGAATATCCTTGAATAATCTTTGTCGTATTTTAAAAATGCTTTTGGTTGATAGTTTATCCACTGATTAAAAGGTTTGACCTAAGGGGAAGATCTATATTTTAATTTTTAACTATAAAACTAAAAAATGAATATGTGGTCTCAAAGATTTTAATTGAATTATTTTTTATCTTGTGTGTGATTGGAGATAAGCTCTATTCTTTATGTTCATTTATGTTCATTTATTGGCCATCTGAAAATATTAGGTGATACGGACATATAAACAAATGTGCTTAAAATGCAGAATGATATAGACTAGCATATTAATATGTATATGTATTAATATTAATATGCTATAAGAATATAAAGGAAAGAGCTATTTTTGACATATAGTGTTTTTTCTCTTCTATGATAATGGATTTATTTATTTTTCCACATGGGGTACATACAGTACATTTCCTTTGTTTTTGGACTATTGGGTAGTAGAATTTGCTATTATTTTCATATTGTGAGACTTTGAAAGGAATATTCTCTGCTACTATTATTCTTTTCATATTTATTTAAAATAAATGGTTTCTTTGGAATTCTCTTTCTCATATCCTTCAAGTTTCTGCCCAAACCTTATGTTCAGAATCCTGCCCTGCCCACCCATTCTGATGTTGCAGCCTCATCTCCCTGCATCCACAAGCTCCTTTATCTTGCTCAATTTCTCTGATTTTCATAGTACTTACTCTTACTGTGAATAAGGACTGTGTATGTTACTTCTAACATAATATGTGCCTTACTATTTATGTTTATTGTATCTCACCACTACTAGAATATTATTTCTTCAGAACTTTCTAGATATTGCTTCATTTTCTTTTTGCTTCCAGCGTTACCTATGACAAGTCAGTTATTCTCATTTCTTTGTGGGCAGCTTGATTTTTCTCCCTAGAAACTTTCAGGTTCTTCTCTTTATCTGTAGAGTTCTGAACTTCGCCATATATTTTGCAGATAGAAGTCTTGCTCTTTCTTCCTGTTTGGTACTGATTAAGCATTTCATTCTCGAGATTGAAGACTTGGATCATTTATAGTTCTGGAAGTTTTTCTGTAAACCACTCAGATGGTTTTGGGGAGGCTGGGTGTGTTGCCAGGTAGGTGTGTGAGTCTGTAACCTTCTGGGTGAGTCACTCCTGGGGATTATGATTTATGATGGAGTCTGGGGTAGCACTCACCAGCAGGTGCTTCTCACACAAGAGCCAACCCTGAGTCCTAAAGTCAGATCTCCCGCTTCAGAGAGCTCTGCTCACTGATTTTACCTAGGGACAAAACCCAGGCCCATCTGCTCCTTTTCATTTTTTTTAAATTCCCATATTGTCCATGTGGAAGTTTAGTGTTGCTATGGTCTCTGCTTTTTTTCTTACCAACCCCAGAATTTCTACTAAGCCCGTGTTTCCTAAACTTGGCTGTACATTGGAATCACCTGGGTAGCTTTAGACACTCCCCAGAGGTCTGGGGAGAAGCCTGGGCATTGGGAGTGTTTAAAACTTTCCCCAGCTGACTCTAATTTACAGCCAAGCTTGCTAACCGCAGTGGTAGGAAATGTCCCCAAGCAGATTTTTCATGAGTGTAGAAAAAGCTTGAGTTTATCGTAAGGTAGAAGCCATCTTCATCAGCTGCTCGCTGTGAGAAGGGGATGCAGGAGGCTGCTATACAGCATCTCATGACACAGTTTTAAAAATAAGTATCTTGTTCACCCTGCAGCCTTTTCTTCTTTTATATCTCTTCACTTCAACTTGAAATATCTCTGGAATTGCCTTACCTCCACAGTTTTAATTCTTTCCAAGTTGTTTTGGGCTGAAGTTTGTTTTACCATTCTTTTTTTTTTAAAGATTATAAAGTGTTCAGACCAGTGTGGTTGGAGGTTAGGGGCAACATCCTATAATCAAATACGTTAAGATTTCTGTAGGAAAAAATGTATGGATACTCACACCAAGTGGAATAAATACTACTGAATAGCTCATATCAGTTCACATTAGGTTTCACTACCAAATGAGTTTATCTCAAACTTATGAACAGATTTTCAGTTTTCAGAACCTTTTTCTTAAATTAGAGAAATTGTGGGTTTACAGAACAATCATGCCTAAAATGCAGGATTCTCATATACCATCCTGTTATTAACAATTTGCATTGCTGTGGCATACTTGTTATACATTTGTTTTAATTGTAATGTTAACCATGGTCCATGGTCTAACTTAGGCTTCACTGTTTATATGGTGTCTAATTTTCATTCTAGTGTTGCATGTGCAACCTAAAATGTCCCCTTTAACTACATTCAAACATATAATTCAGTGCTGTTTATTGCATTCCCAATTTTGTGCTGCCATCACCACCATCCATTACCAAAACTTTTCCATCATCCCAAATAGAAACTCTGTACTTTATAAGCATTAACTCCCTATTCCCAAGCCCACCCTGCTTGTATTAGTCAGAGTTCTCTAGGGAAACAGAATCAACAGGAGATATCTGTAAATAGTATGAGATTTTATAAAATTCTCTCATGCAACTGTGGGATGCACGAGCCCATATGCTGCAGGCAGGCTGCAAACCAGGGGCTCTAATGAAGGTCCTTGATGAGTTCCCAGGAGATGTTAGCTGTCTGAAGTAGGGCTAGAAATTCTCTCTGAATACTGAAATCATTTTCCCTTTTAAGGCATTCAACCGATTAGATAAAAGGTCACTCATTGCTGACCAGCAATCTCCCTGGTTGATTGTAGATGTAATCACCCATCTATGCAGTGAATTCATTGGTGATTAAAGTCCATAAATGTCCTTGTATTACAATTAGCCCAGTGCTTACTTGACCAAATAACTGGGCACAATCACCTGGCCAAGTTGACACATTAGCCTAACCTTCCCAGTCCACCCCTTGTCAACTTAGCAGCCATACATATCACGTTAAACCATTCTTAGTTTCTAAATAAAAACAATAACAGACATACATACATATATTTCTGCCTAACAATATTCAACTGTTCTGCGTACAACTGGAAACACACTAATTCCCTACAAAATAGGGTGCAAGTACTTGGGTAATATTCACTCTTAAACTTGACATCCTTAAATATTACAACATGAAACTAATACAACTTATGTCATATGATAAGAGAAAAAGTTAGGAAAGAAAACAAAGATGTTCGTTTTATGTACATATAAATCATACTCAAAATAAGGAAGACATATATAATCATTACAGTCCTCGTTTCTGTAACTGGTCACGTGGTCGAAGTTCATATTTATCACTACCTTCTTCCACTACCCACTCCATGTTGCCATTACCTTCAGCAAGCACCTCAGCTGACTGTGGTTCTTTACCTGGTGGGGTGACGCATACTTTCATTCTTGAAGATTTTGGACCATTGTTAGTGCTGCTTGGATTGGGTTTTGCAATTTTCCATTGACTTTAATCACAGGGCATGGCAGTACTAGGAGACGCCCTAGAGGATCTCCTGTATTCCAGGCAAACTCTTCTTTACCTCCATTATGTAGGTGCAGTACTATTTCCCCTTGATAGTCAGGATCAGTCACCCCAGCCAGTACAGTAATTCCTTTCTTTGACTATTGATTCACAGGTAAGAGGAGCCCAAAGTGTCCAGGTGGCAGCCTTAACTTCCAATTCAATGGAATCATTGTTGTGTTCCCTGGTGGCAGCACTACTCCTTTTGGAACTAAGACCTGTAGACCAGCAGAGCTTAAGGTTGCAGGGACAGGAAGCAAACATTTTCCTACTGAAACACTAGGGGTAATAGTGAGTTGTGCCACTCCCATTTCCACCCCTTGATTCCTGGACCCATGAATCCTGCCTGTGGGAGAAACAACACCATAGAGTGGATGCTGATTTAAAGCATACACAGCCCCCTGGAGAATATTGCCCCAGCCCTGAAAGGTTATCACCATAATTGAGTCTTCAAAAGGCCATTCCACCATTCTGTCAATCCAGCTGCTTCAGGATGATGGGGGAATTTGGTAAGACCAGTGAATACCATGGGCATGTGCCCATTCCCACACATCATTTACTGTGAAATGGGTTCCTTGGTCAGAAGCAATGCTTTGTGGAATGCCATGGTGGTAGATAAGACATTTGGTAAGTCCACAGATGGTAGTTTTGGAAGAAGCATTGCATGCAGGAAATGCAAACCCATATCCAGAGTATGTGTCTATTCCAGTTAAAACAAATCACTGCCCCTTCCATGGAGGAAGTGGTCCAGTGTAATCAACTTGTCACCAGGTAGCAGGCTGATGGGGAATGGTGCCTAATCAGGGGCTGAATGTGGGTCTCTGCTGCTGGCAGATTGGGTACTCAGCAGAGGCTTTAGCCAAGTCAGCCTTGGTGAGGGGAAAACCATGTTGCTGAGCCTATGCATAACCTCCATCCCTACCTCCATGGCCACTTTGTTCATGAGCCCATTGGGCAATGACAGGAGTGGCTGGGGAAAGAGGATGAGCATTAGTCATAGAATGGGTCATCTTATCCACTTGATTATTAAAATCTTCCTCTGCTGAAGTTACCCTCTAGTAAACATTCATGTGGGACACAATATTTTCATGTTTTTTGCCCACTCAGAAAGGTCTATCACATACCTCTTTCCCAGACCTCTTTGTCACCAATTTTCCAATCATGTTCTTTCCAAGTCCCTGACGATCCAGTCAAACCATTGCCAACAGCCTGTTAATCAGTGTACAAATGTACCTCTGGCCATTTCTTCTTCCAAGCAAAATGAACAACCAGGCCCACTGCTCGTAGTTCTGCCTACTAGGAGGATTTGCCCTCACCACTGGTCCTTCAGGGATGTCCCAGAAAAGGGCTGCAGTGCCGCAGCTGTCCACTTTCAGGTGGTACCTGCATATCATGCAGAACCATCTGTAAACCAGGCCTGAGTTTTCTCTTCCTCAGTCAACTGATTGTAAGGGACTCCCCAAGAGGCCAAAGCTGTAGGCTGGGAAAGAGAAGGTAACATGGCAGGGGTGGTGACCATTGGCATTTGGGCTACTTCCTTATGTAACTTACTTGTGCCTTCAGGACCTGCTCGAGCCCTATCTCATATATACCACTTCCACTTTATTATGGAGGGCTGCTGTGCATGTCCAACTTTATGGTTTGGTGGGTCAAACAATACCCAGCTCATGATAGGCAACTCAGGTCTTAAGGTAACTTGATGGCCCATGTTTAAGCATTCAGTCTCTACTAAGGCCCAGTAGCAGGCCAAAAGCTGTTTCTCAAAAGGAGAGTAGTTATCTGCAGAGGATGGCAGGGCATTGCTCCCAAATCCTAAGGGTCTGTGTTGTAATTATCCTATATGGGCCTGCAAAAGGCTCAAGACAGCATCTCTATTTGCTACTGAAACTTCCAGCACCATTGGATCTACTTGATCATATGGCTCAAGTGGTAGTGCAGCTTGTACAGTAGCCTGGACCTGTCTCAGAACCTCCTCTTTTTCTGGTCCCCAATCAAAACTAGCAGCTTTTCTAGTCACTCGGTAAATGGGCTGGAGTAGCCCACCCAAATGATGAATGTGTTGTCTCCAAAATCCAAAGAGGCCAACTAAATGTTGTGCCTCTTTTTTTTGCATAGGAGGGACTAGATGCAACAGCTTATCCTTCACTTTAGAAGGGATATCACAACATGTCCCACATCACTGGACACCTAGAAATTTCAATGAGGTGGAAGGACCCTGTATTTTTGTTGGATTTATCCCCCATCCTCTCTCTCACAAATGCCCTACCAATAAGTCTAAAGTCTTTGCTACTTCTTGCTCACTAGGTCCTATCAACATGATATCATTAATATGGACCAGTGTGATGTCCTGTGGGAGGGGGAGATGGTCAAGGTCCCTGTGGACAATATTATGACATAGGGCTGGAGAGTTGATATACCCCTGAGGCAGGACAGTGAAGGTATACTGCTGGCCTTGCCAGCTGAAAACAAACTGTTTCTGGTGGTCCTTACTAATGGCAATTGAGAAAAAAGCATTTGCCAAATCAATAGCTGCATACCAGTTACCAGGGGAAGTGTTGATTTGCTCAAGCAATGATACCACATCTGGGACAGCAGCTGCAATTGGAGTCACCACCTGATTAAGTTTATAATAATCTACTGTCATCCTCCAAGATCCATCTGTTTTATGCATAGGCCAAATAGGAGAGTTGAATGGGGATGTGGTGGGAATCACCACCCCTGCATCCTTCAGATCCTTGTTGGTGGCACTAATCTCTGCAATCCCTCCAGGAATCTGGTATTGCTTTGTATTTATTATTTTGCTAGGCAGAATCAGTTCTAGTGGCTTCCACTTGGTCTTTCCTACCATTATAGCCCTCATTCCACAAGTTAGGGATCCAATGTGGGGATTCCGCCAGTTACTGAGTATGTCTATTCCAATTATGCATTCTGAAACTGGGGAAATAATGACAGAATAGGTCCAGGGACCCACTGGACCCACGGTGAAATGGACCTGAGCTAAAACTCCATCAATCACCTGACCTCCATAAGTCCCTACTCTGACTGGTCAACCACAGTGTGACGTTTTGGGTCTTATGGAATTAATGTCACTTCTGAGCCAGTGTTTAATAATCCCTGAAATGTCTGATCATTTCCTTTTCCCCAATGCACAGTTACTCTGGTAAAGGCTGTAAATCTTCGTTGGGAAAGGTGGAAGGAAGTCTAACAGTATAAATTTTTGGCAGTTTAACAGGAACATTCCCCAAGGGGACCTGGCCTTCTCCCCATTCAAGGGGCTCTGGGTCTGTAAACCATCTCAAGTCTGGGAATTGATTAAGGGGCCACAATTCTCTGCGTCTGTAATTTGAGTTAGGATTTTGTTCATTCGACCTAGAACTCTTCTGCTTATACAGATCCAGAAGGAATTTAGTAGACTGCCCATCTATTTCACTTCTAGGTACCCCATGATCTATTAGCCAATGCCATAACTCTATGTGACTCAGACTATTTTGAGTGCTGCTTTGAATCTGTCTTTCATTGCAGTAGCCACACCCACCTTGTCTTTGGTGATTAACTGCAGATACTTGACCTTTACTGGCCAGAGATCCAATCATCCCCATAATGTTTAAGGATTCTAATTCCATTACAGCCCTCCCTACAGTAATATCTGACCTACAGAAAAGAGCAACCACAGAGCTCTTTAGGGAAGATGGAGTTAGTCTAAAAACTTATGTCTCATAGTCCTGGTTAAAGGTGTGTCCTCTGGATATTTCTGGGGTGGGTGGGCTGGTCTCAAATGGTAAATCCTTTCTAGCATTCCAATCTCTCTGTCGTTGAATCCCCTCATCTACTGTATACCAGGGCAAATCAGGGATCTCAACCTCAGACATACTAGGCCATCTTCTGGTCCATGTTTCAGTCAGCCACCCAAAAAACTGTTAGAGCCCTTTCTAACCCCTCGAGCTACAGCGTTGAATCCAGAATTTCTGCTTAGTGGGCCCATATCAATAAATTCAGCCTGACCTAACTTTATATTCCTTCCACCATTATCCCATCCCTTTAGTATCCATTCTCACACATATTCCCCTGATTTCTGACTATATAAGTTAGAAAACTCATGCAGTTCTTTCAGAGTATAGCTTACTTCTTCATGGGTCACACTTTGTTTTTCACCTTTGGGGGCTTGTGATTTTAGTCTAGTAATAGGTCTTGAAGACAAAAGGGGTGGTGGGGGTGGGTAAGGAGAAGGATTAGAAATGTCTTGCAAGCTACTGACCTCAGGGCATTCCTTTGCATTTTCTTCTGGTAAAACAGGATTAATCTCTTCAGGAAGGGCTTGGAAGGCAGATTCCTCAGGGCAGGGTGGAGGTGGAGGTTGGGCAGTGCATGCTGGAGTTAGGCTGGTACCTGCCTCAGGGCTGGGAGGAGGTCCAGACTCCCTGGGGCAGGCCAGAGGCTGGGCAGTGCAGGCTTCAGTTTGGCTGTTACCCCACTGATATTATTATTATCATCATCCCATATGTCTCCAGCCCAATCCTCGGGGTTCCACTCCTTTCCAATCAATGCCTTCATTTTAACCGCAGATAACCTGCGGGGTAGAGATTTTAGTTTCCTTTGTAACTCTGTTACTTGTACAATGAGTCTGAGTCTGGTTTTCAGATATCTTAAGCCTATGGCTGCAGGAAACAAGATTTTCTTTCACGGCACATGTAGAAACTTTCACATCATTCATGTGGCATTTAAGTTGCAAATTTGAAGCCTTAGCTCATCTCTTTCTTTTGTAACTGTATCCAGAGTATCTAGGAGGAGCCAGCCAACATCATTATACCTTTTGACTCCACAAAACTTTGTTAAGGTGTTGAAAACACTCTCGCCCAGACCCTTGCTGCTTATAAACGTGGAAGTAAGGGAATCCAGTGATGATGTTTTGCATATCTCCCATTGCCAGCTCATGCCATGGACTGTTAGTGGCCTCTTCATTATTGGAAAGGGAGTCATTAGAACCCTTGAGTCCAATTAGAGTAGAGAGCCAATTGCAAAACTCCCAGAACCACCTCAGACATCCCATGTTTAAGATTCTGTTCTTCAAGAACTATTCCTGGTACCAAGCTGAATTAGTCAGGGTCCTCTAGGGAACAGAATCAACAGGAGATATCTGTAAATAGTATGAGATTTTATAAGATTCTCTCATGTGACCGTGGGCATGCACAAGTCCAGATTTTGCAGGCAGGCTGCAAACCAGGGGCTCTGATGAAAGTCCAATGAATGTCCTTGATGAGTTTCCAGGACATGTTGGCTGTCCACAGATGAGTGGGGAAATTCTCTCTGAATGTTGAAATCACTTCTCCTTTGAAGACATTCAACTGATTGGATAAAACGTCACTCATTGCTGACACCAATCTCCCTCGATTGTAGATGTAATCAGCCATCTATGCAGTAAACTCACTGATGACTAAAGCCCATAAATGTCCTTGTATTACAATTAGCCCAGTGCTTGCTTGACCAAACAACTGGGAACAATTACCTGAGTTGACACATTAGCCTAACCATCACATATATTTTGGGGCTCTGCTGTTAGTGGTATATATATATTTATAAATTTTACATCTTGTTGAATTGATGCCTTTATCAGTATGATCACTCTTAGACTTTAAGTCAAGAACAGTTAATAGAGACAATTTCATCTGACATTAGTCTAGCTACCCCATGCTCTTTTTTTTGGTGCTTACTTGCATGGTATATATTTTTTGTATCGTTTCACTTTCAACAAACTTATATCTTTGAATTTAAGGTGAGTCTCTTATAGGCAGCGTATAGTTTGTTCATGCTGTTTTATCCATTCTGCCAATCTGTGCCTTTTGACTGGAGAGTTTAATCTATTTACATTTCAAGTCACTACTAATAATGCAGGGCTTTCTTGTGCCATTTTGCCATTTAGTCTTTGTAAGTCTTTTATCATTTTTCTTCCTCAATTCTTCTGTTGATGCCTACTTTCATATGTATTTAATTTTTTTATTCTATATTGAGTGATTTCTAATTTCTGTCTGCATATAACATCCTAAGTATATAACAATCATATCTGATTTGAGATCAACTTGACTTCAATGGAATATACATACACTGTCCCTATACTCCGCCATCCTCCCATCTCTTTTTGTACTTTTTATAGATTATATCTTTGTAAATTGTATGTCTCAATAGATTTATCATTACTTTTAATTCATTTGCATTTTAGCACCTGTAGAAAGTAAGAAGTGGAGTTCAATACCAAAAAATACAATCCAGTAGTGCTGGCATCTGAAAGCAGTTCATAGTCACATTCCAGTGTACGGTCTTCCTGCACTGGTACACAGCTGAGGGCATGGAGGAGATGGGGTTCACAGAGGTGGAGCACAACATGAACCACCTGGTGGCCAAGTACCAGCAGTACCAGGATGTCAGGCCACGGAGGAGGGTGAGTTTGAGGAGAAGGCAGAAGAGGAGGTGGCTGGCTGATAGGATAAAGAAAAAAACCCAGAAAGTTTATTGGTTCATCTCTGGAAGTGCCACTCCCAGCCCCATATCTCTACTGAGCATCTCCTTATGTTGGAAAGTGGGAGCCTTGTTTGAACCCAGTTCTTTGGGCTCTGAGTCTACCATTTTGTTCCCTGAGTATCTGAGTCTCCAGAAGGCATCCTTCACTACAGGGTTGGTGGGCACAAGGTTGTTCTGAAGAGTTTGAGGATGTAGTTCTTGATTACCTGTTGTACTTTTGGATACCCCTGGACCATAACTGAGGTCCATCTGGGTGCAACCAGACTCTGTCTTGGTGGTGAGGTTGGCTCCTTGGGCCAGCAGGACCTTGGTGCCCTTCACATGGTTCCTCTGAATGGCAAGCAGCAGTAGTGTCTCTCCAGTCAAGTCATAGATGTTGATGTCTACATCCAGCTCAAGCAGCAATCCTGTGATGTCCGTATAGCCACTGCTGCTGGCCAGTGACAGAGCTCTCTCCCACTCATTGGCCAGGATGTGGGGGCCAGCCCTCCACTCCAGCAAAAAGAAGATGGTTTGGATCTCACCACAGGCTAAAGCCCAGATGAAGCAGGTGAACCAGCATTCGTCTGGCTTATTGGCAAGGTTGTTGCCTTTCTTTAGGTGTTCCTTCAGCTTGCTTGACTCCCCCTGGGCTGTGAGCTGGTGAATGGATGGGGGTCTAAGGGTGGCAAGCAGAGCAGACACGTTGTTCTCCTGCTGCCTGTTGGTGAGGGTGGTGGAATGCTTCAGTGAGCTGCCTGCTGGAGGTAAGACGGCACCAGCATCCACTTCAGGATTCCCAGGCTCTGGGGTGCAGGGGAAGAGGCTGAGGACCAAGGGTCCAAGCCCACCCCAATCTGATCACCATAGACCTTCCAGATCCCCGGACTCTGGGGCCAGGGGCTGCCGGCCAAGCTGAAGGCTTCCGTGGGTTGGGTGGGCTCCATGGGTGAAGCTCGTCACAAACCACCTCCGACTCCCATGCCTCAAGCCAGTCACCTTTTCCCCCAATCTTTCTCCATGAGTCTGCTATCAGTGATTTCCATTTGCCAAGATTACCCCAAATTTCTGGTCTGCTGAGGACACTATTACTTGTTTTGCAGCACTGTTGTAAATTTATTTTTAATTTTTAATTTTTCTTGTTATTTCGGTGGACTTGAAGAATGGATGGGTGTGTCTGTGTTCATTCTATCAAACTCTCTTCCCATTCCATTTTGCATTTGTCTTTTTCCCCTCAGATCTATAAAATGTGGAAAGATGTTTTACAATCTTTCACAGCAATCCTATATTTATTTTATATCATTTGATGCTTTTTTATGAAGCATAAAGTTTCATGGCTATTATATAATTTTATGTGGGTTTTTCCTTTTTATGAATTTATAATGGCCCTCTTTTCCATGGAAAGCTTTTTACCTTATATGGTATTTTGTTTTAAATCAAAGGGGCCATACATCTTTCTTATTTCATTTACCTAATAAGCCTTTGCTTATCCTTTAAAAACATTTCTTGTCAACATTGTTTCTTTAAGCTTAAGCAGCATGACTAGTTTTATAAAAAAGTCTTCTTTTTAATAGGCAGTTGAAGTAATTTAAGTTTATTATTATAATATACACTTGGCCTGGCTTCTGTCATCTTCTTTTACATTTTTATATTTTGTGCTTCCTATTGATTTTTTGATTTATCTTTTACTCTGAATTATGCTTTGTTTGATTTTGCTGTTTCCAATATTCTAAAAGGTAAACATCCTTCTTAAAATTTTTGTCTTTTGGTTTTTGGAAAATGATATGTAACCTATATTAATCATTTTTGGTATTAGAGTTCTTATTTGCAAACAACAGAAACAGACTCTGTCTTTATTAGGAAAAAAAAAGTAAAAAGGAATTTATTTTAGAAGGTGTATTAGTCAGCCAATGGGGTGCTGATGCAAAATACCAGAAATCTGTTGGCTTTTATAAAGGGTATTTATTTGGGGTAGAAGCTTACAGTTACCATGCCATAAAGCATAAGTTGCTTCCCTCACCAAAGTCTGTTGCCATATGTTGGAGCAAGATGACTGCTAACATCTGCAAGGGTTCAGGCTTCCTCTTTCTCTTAAGGTTCCTTGGTCCCAGCTTCTTCCAATCTCAGCTGTAGGCTGGGATAAGTCTTGTCTCCCAAGTCTCATTTCTCTCTGGGCTCAGCTGCTCTGGTCTCTCCATAAGGCCAGCGGAAAACTGTCAGGCAAATGGCTCGTCTCTCTTCCCAGGGCCTCTACTGTGTCTAATGGAGCCTTCTCTCTTTCCTGATATATCTGCTTCTCTGTGTAATTACTTCCTGGGGCTCCAGCGTTAAAACTCCAACTAACTCCTCTACCATGTTGTTTTCTATGTGAATCCCCACCCACCAAGGGCTCAATCAAAGCCTTAATCATAATTTAATCAAGTAAGAGTGAAACCTTTGAATCCAATACAATCTAACATGCCCAGAGGAACAGACCAGTTCACAAACATAATCCAATATCTATTTTTAGAATTCATAAATAATGCCAAACTGCTACAGAGAAGAGTAAAGAGGTCTTCATGGAATTGATAGGAAGGATCGTCAGTACACAGGGAGAAATAGTGGGCAGCTGTCTCACAGGCAAGCCACACCCCAAGACCAGCTGCTCCCTAGATGCTCTGCTGCCACCACGGCCTCTGTGTGCACTGGGCATGCCACCAGGCACTCCTTCAGCTAACTGAACTGTTGCTCCTCTGGACATAGGACTCCTCAGCTGCCACTGCTTCTGTGTATCATTTGATCACATTAACATCTCAAGCAGAAGCACCCAATAGTCAAGCTTAAATCTCCAGCCTATCTCAGAGCACCAGATATTTGAGAAGGCAAGTTGCTGTACTTTTCTGCTTCTGTATTGTGGCAAGGTCCTGCTTGCATTGTTCCCCAAGTCCCAGATCTCTACCCAGTATTCCTTCCTCCTCTAGTTTTAATACAATCTCTTCTCAAAATTTTGTAAATGATGACTAAACCAAAAAGTTAATTACCACTCATAAATGCTACATACAATCAATGGGTAAAGAGAGAGCAGGGGAAAGGGAGGCTGGTGAAAATATATTTGTATTAAGGAAGGAAATATGGATAGAAATATCCTTGTTTCTTTAATTGGTCACATGGCTATAGACATGCCCTGTCAATAAAAAACTTCTGTAATAATGGAAATGTTCTAAACTTGCATTCTTCATTACAGAAGTCACAAGCTGCATGTGACTAGAGAACAATGGAGGAACTAAATTTTTTATTTTATGTAATTTTAATTAATTTAAATCTAGATTTAAATAGCCACACAGACTAGTGTCTACCATAGTGGACACCACAATTGAAAATAGAATAACTTCACTCACCGTGACTCATAGAATGTTATTACCTTTACCTTCAACCATATTTCCTTGAATTAGGTTCTTTCCTAGCCTAGTTCTTTGCCCAATTTCTGGGTAACCCTGAAACCTGGCTAGTCCTGCCTGTATTTGGCTTCAGTAGTCATCCCCTTAATACTGAGCATTGTTTGTGTTAAAAGGGGTCCAACCATATTCCTTCTCTGTCCTTACTGAAAAAGATCAGCTTTATTTCCTTTTTGTAATTAGTCTCAATTACTAGTCAACACTTACTGTTTTTTCAATCTATTCATCCAGTGGCATAAAGAGCACAAACAACCTTGTGGCAGTTCAATGGGATGGTTATGTCCTTCCTTGGGACAAAATTTCAAAATTAGTAAACAATGGAGTTATGAGGAAGGATATATAAAAGTTTTGCAAGTGAATTATTAGGTTTCATTCTTAGAGGTATCACACCTGCTTCCACCCATTGGTACATGGATCCACAGCCTAGTTATAAAAGAAACAGAGTATTCCTGGCATCCTTCAGGGCTGCCAGTCTAACCTGGTAAGGTATCTTTCTACTGGAGTAACTCAATTTTCCATAGCCCATTACAATGTTCTGTAAGCCCATTTGATTTGGATGTTGAGATTCTTGATAAAACCAATAGTTGTTGTTTTATTGCTTTTTTCCCTTCTCTGTAAAGTGAGTTCCTTGGTCAAAAACAAACTTCTTTGGGACAAAATACCTGTATATAAGATGTTCAGTAATGATGGTACTCAAAGAAGCAGAGTTAAGAAGGAAAGGAAAGACAAATCCAGGATAAGTGAGGATAAAGTGCTACCTTTACAAGGAAGGAAGTTTACAAACATAGTTTACCCTCTTCAAGGTAGCAGTCTGGTCCCCCTAGTGTATAGTATTAAATCAGGGGCTCAGGGTTCCTCTCTTAACAGGAAAATTGGGCACTCAGCAGTGGTGGTAGCTTGGTCAGTCTTTACAATGGGAAGTTAATGTTGATAAGCCCATGCATAAAACCTCCATACGTGCCACCCCAAACTAAAAATGTGGTAGCTGGGGAAAGAGGTTGGTTGACATACAGACAGTCATTTTTGTCCATCTGATTTTTAAAAGCTTCCATGACAGTGGGAATTCATGTTGGCTATAGATATTCTGTTATTCTGAACTCTGAGAGTCCTCTGAAATAAAATTCTGGAATAGCAGTTGAAATTAGAGTTAACACTTAACCTGCTTAGGTTTAATATCCCAACACCTCTTATTTACCAGGTCTTCCATTTGTCCTTGCTTCCTAATATTACCTCTATGCCTCTGGCATTTAAATGTTCCATTGTGGGCTTTGCCACCTTCAGATTTTCCAATCTTCTTTAATTGAAGCCAATTTCTGCTGCATCATCTTCCACCAGCTTCCCCCTGCCCTGTAAAGGACTCCTCTCAAATGTTTCTCAGAGATGCTTGCCTTCCCATTGCTCATGAATTTCTCAGGGTCTCTGTAAAGGGAGTGTTTTCTGGGTCCTCACAGGAGACAGAATGATGCAGTGGGTGAACAGGCTGCACAGATAAAGCCACATCCACATACTACTCTTCAAAGTCTTTGGGTTCCTTCAACTTCATAATGAAGAATTTTGGGAACCTCACATTCAACTGGTGAGTGCCACCTTTGAGTCTAGAATTTAGTTGACCAACTAGCAAATAATTAGTACCATTTCAGGTGCTCAGGCTGTTGCAAAGACTACATAATGCCAATTAATGCATCTATAGTAAAAGATACAACATTATCCAAAGCTGATTATTCCCTTATTGTCCATATACTGTCTGAATCTATTTCTTTATATATTCCTCAGATTTTTGCCAATTTAAATAGGCAGAGTTCTGCAGTGTGTGTGTATGTGTATGTGTTATGTCAGCAAGCACGTTGTTCGTGCGCTTGATTTTGTAATTGGATCCCTGGGGCTTGCTTACACATGATTCTTATTAAAGGTTTAGGGACGTTAAGCCAAAGGAAAATGTATGATATATGTAGAACTATATCAAACAAGGGAGTAAGGGCTGTTTTTCCTGGCAAGGAAGACTTAGTGGAAGTCGAAGTTTCAGGATATAGAGTTCTCCAAACATTTTCATACATTCCCATTCCAATTCTTGAGTTTCCACTATTTCTTGATCTATGTTTTAATTTTTTTTAAAATTAAAATTTAATTTTAATTGAAAAAAAAGCTAGAGATACCATGAATTCTATGATACTCGATATTGACATTTTTCAGTAACAAACTCTTGTTTTTTACTACCTCAGTTATTAACATCCAGAGGAAATAAGAGATTCTTTTAACACAATCATGAAATATTTCTAAGTTTAATTAATGGACTTAATCCAATAATTTAAAAATTGTCATTCTCTTTCTTTAACCTGTCCAGTGCTATTAGAAGCCATTTTAAATAATCTCTTCTTCTTTGCATTTGTTTCTTCAGATTCCAAGTTCCGGGTAGGAGAAAATGGTTGACTTAATTTGGACTGCATGTCCACATTATAGCGGCCATATAGCTCCAACAACTTGCCTTCAGACCTTCTGTAATGGACGATAAAGCCTATGCATTTCCCAAGAACAGGAAAATGGTTCAAATGCTGGGCAACCCATAAAATTCAACTACATTTGTTTCTGAAAGTTAGAAACAAAGCAATATCTCTGTATTCTCCCCTATGAAGAGTGAGGAACATAAATTATTGTTCTTTGTCTTCTCCTTTCCTAAATCTAGGTTTAAAATAAAAACTGTTACTATTGAATTATTTAAATACATTACTCTTTAAATGATATATTTGGATACTTGTTATAAATTTAAAAACAAATTTCAGAGTTTGTGAGTGTTTAAATGGTTTCAAAGTATTCAACAATTGTTTCATTATACAACTTCTCATTTCAAAGACTGTACATTTAATTAATCTTTCAGTCAATAAAAATAGGTCTTCAAACAATTGTCAAGATGTATATTTTTCAAACTTTTATTTTTGAAAAATGTCAACCCTGCAGCAATGCTGAAATTCCTACTACAAGTGAATACCAGATACTTAAATACCTTTTACCTAGACTCATCAATTGTTATCATTTCATTACATTTGTATTATTTCTCTCCAGTGAGTATATACATACATACACACGTATATAGTTTTGTTGAACCATTTGAAAGTAAAATGTAGTCATCATGATACTTTACCCTCCAATACTTCAGCATATATGTCCTAATAAAGGAAATTCTCCTACACAACATAAAATTACCCTGTTAGGTGCAATAGTTTTTGAGCCCTTGTATATTATTCTGTTTGTGCTTGAATGATTTTTTTATATGGGTTAAACAGTGTTTCATAGTTTGAGGAAATTCTTTGCCATTAGCTGTTCAAATATGGCTCTTACCCCATTTTCTCTTTTTTTTTTTTCTGGGTCTCCACTTACATGATTATTGGGCCTTCTCTGAGTCCCACTTATCTCTTATCCCACTTATCTCTTATCTCTTATCTTATCTCTTATCTCTTATCTCTTATCCCACTTATCTCTTCCCTGAGTCCCACTTATCTCTAATGCCCTTTCCTATGTTTTCCATTCTTTTACTTTTACTTTCTGCTTTAGTTTGGTGGTTTTCTATTGACTTTTTTCAAGTTGATAGAACTTACATTATGCTGTATCTAATGTAATATAGAATCCAACCAATTTTCTTAGTTTTAGATATTGGTTTTTTTTTTTTAGTTCTAGAATTTCCATTTGATCCCTTTATATAGTTTTTAATATAATGATGAAATTACCTGTCTTTGTGCCTATTTTCTCCATATCCCCCTCTATTTTCTTGACCATCTTAACCACAGTTATTTAAAGTTCTTGATAGCTAACACTAAAGTTGGGATCACCTATTGCTATGTTTCTATTGGTTATTCTTGTTCTTACCTTTTGACATGTGAAGGAATATTGGAATTAAAGCCAGACATTGTTTAAAAAAACTTAGAGACTCCAAATGATGTTATATATTTGTGTAAAACATTCACCTTTGCCTCCTCTGTCAGAGTGGTCGTCAGTTACCTTAATCCAATAAGGAACTATGTTAATCATGACCAGATAAAAGTCAGATTATTGCTGTCTCACTCACAGCCCTCCAGATTTTTGTCTGGGAGTCTTTGGTGTTTTGGGGAACACTTTTTTGCAGCGCTCAAATACCAGTCGTTGTGTTGTAAGACTGACAACAGTTCTGCTTTGCTTTTCAGAGGCTTTCCACTTAGGTTTTTCTCTCCTGCTGCATGTTGTACTTCATGCCTTCCAAATCTCTGTCAAAAGCTCTTCTGATTTCTCTCTTCCCCTGTAGCAGCACTCCCCCAGGCCTTGTCCTGGGCTTTGCACTACACTTCCAGCCTCTTGCTCATATTCAAATTCATTAAATGCACCATGGTAAAAACAGCTTCAGAAGTCAGTTCTCTCTCTCCCTCCCCTTCTGAAGTATTATTTCATGTGTACCTTGTTTCCTCAGTTACTCTTGTGCTTTCAAAGAGATAATTTATCTATCTCACCTGGCATTTATAGTTGTAGATGGGAGCGCTGGTCTGTGGCCAAGCACTGCATCCTACTTGGAAGTGAGAGAGTCTTTACATAGTATATATTTTAGAATATCTTTCTGTCTATTTGTGCATGAGTTGCAATTTAGCTGGTTTCAGAATTTGGGGGACATAATATTTTCCTCAAAACTGTATATATAATATAATTCCATTGCCTTTTTGGCCTTTAGAGTTTGATGAGAGTCTAATTTTTAATCCTTTTGTAACTAAATTGGCTTTTTAAAAAAATCTCAGTGTTTTTAAGGGATTTTTAAAAAAATTATCTATCTTAATGAAAACAATGTAAAATTTTTTTTAGGATGTCTCTTTACATGGGTCCATTTTCAGCAATTTTGACCAGTTCACATTAAGCTCTCTTGATAGATTAGAGAGGTGTCTTTCAATTAAGCTTTAGATTTGTGCTTATTCCCAATTATTCAGCGTCTTCCTAAAAATACCTGCAATTTTTAGGTTCAATCTCTGTTTCATTTATTTTTAGCTATCAAATTCTCCATCAACTTTTAAAAAAAATCACATTCTATCTTTATACTGCATTCTGAGAAATTTAAATTTATACAGTTATTTTATTTCTGCTTGACTAGATTTTTCCAAGCTTAATCTTCTGTTTCATAAAATCAAATTGCATTTAAATCCTAATATTGTGATTTTTATCTTCCTTAAAATCATTTTACCCAATGTCACTCTCTCTGTTTTCTACCCCTGTTACAATCTTTTATTCTTAATTTGTTTTCTTTATCTTGACTTTCTGCTTCAGTTTTATAGAAATCTTGCATTCTAATAAGTATGGCATACTAGTATTGAAAATCTTCTTCTCTTTCCTTTTATTCCTTGTAAATTTTTAGGGTTATCTTTCCTTTTGCCTTCATTACAGTATTTTAAAAATCAACTTTACTTATACATAATTGACATCGACTAATATACACTTAAAAGAAGAATTCATTGAGTTTTGTCAGTTGAATACACTCATGTCTCCACCACAACAATGAGGAAACAGGATAATTCCATTTTCTTAAAAAGTTTACTTGTACTCCTTTGCAGTCAGTTCCCCCAACTTTTGCTGCATGCAATCACTGAACTGATTTCCGTCACTATAGATTAGTTTTGGCTGTTTAAAAATTTCATAAAAATTGAATCATCTTTCATAAGTGCTTTTTCCCTAGCTTCTTTTGCTCAGCTTAACATTTAAAAAATTCACCTGTGTTGTTACACGTATCAGAAGTTTGTTTCTCTTCATCACCCAATAGTGTTCTATTGTATGAATAAAGTACAGTTTTTTCTATCCATTTTCGTGTTGGTGGACACTTGAGCTGTTTCCAGTTTGTAGCCATTCTGAATGAAACTCTTATGAACATTCATAAATTATCCACCTTTTGTTCATGTTTACCTTTAATTACTTATATGTATTTATAATAGCTGTTATAAAATCCCTGCCTGATAATTCAAGTATTTCTGTCTTTTCTTTGTCCATTTCTATTAACTGATTTTTCCCCTGGATGTGGGTGACCTTTTCCTGCGTTTTTGCATGTGGAGTAATTTTATTTTGGATGCTGGACATACTGAGTGACTGGATCTTTTTCCCTTCCTTTAAAGATTTTTGAGTTTTTCTTTGTCAGGAGGTTAATTCACCTTGTGGGTCCTCTTCATAGTTTTGAGATTTATTTTTACGATTTTTTAAAGAGTGGATCCAGAGTAACATTTTCCCTAGGGCTACTTTAGCCTTACTCTAAAATGTGGTCTTTCTGGAGTCTCTGTGCCCCAGAAATTCAATGTGTCCTCACTCTAGGTTGTTAGATCTCAAACACCTTCTGCACCATATTAGGTGACTTTTAGCTTTCGGCTTCCCAGCAGTTGTTTTGCCTGGTAGTTGTACTTTGCCCAGCCTTGTGAAGTCTCCCCTTGTGCACCCACAGCTTGGAAGGCAGTGGAAGACACAAGGAGATGTCTGCAGCTCCTTCTCTGTGTTGACTTCCTTTTGCATGCTGTAAGCTAAAAATATCAGCTCACTGAGGTAGGTGATCTCTGTCTCCTCAATTCAGAAAGACTGCTGATCTCTGCTTTGATTTCCTCCACCTGTTCCAGGGTACAATAAGTGTTTTTCTGCCTGAAATCTGGGACAATGATAGGACTCACTGTTTTCCTTCCCTCAGAGATCCCAATCCTGTGCTACCTGTTGTCCAATGCCTGAAAATAGTTGTTTCATATAATTTATGAATTTCATATAATTTTTTTTTAGATTTCTAGATGTTGTGGCAAGAAGCCTAGTCTGGTACCAGTATTTCATCATGGCTAGAAGCAAAAGTCTTATTGCCGTAATTTCAAGAGGTTGTTTTAAAGTTAATTTTTCTATTTAATCCTAAAATGAGAATAAATATATCCATTCCCATTCCCAATGTTTTCAATGAGTCCAGGTGAATTGTTTGTGATTTGATGTGTATTGAATTGTGTACCCCAGTTTGGACACATTCTTGGTCTTAGTCCACATTCTAGTGGGTGTGGACCTATTGCAAATAGGATCTCTCTAAGATGTTACTTCAGTTAAGGTGTGGCCCAACTAGATCAGGCTGGGCGTTAATCCTAATAACTAGAGTCCTTTACGAGCAGAATGAATGTCAGATGGAGAGAGAAGCCATTGGGAGCAGCCAGAAGCTGAAAGTCTTGGCAAAGAAAGGAAAAGACACTTCTGTATGCATTGCCATGAAGCAGAAAAGCCAAGGAACCCCCAAAGAATGCTGACCAGTTAGAAGGTACCAACCGTGGGAAGAAGCAAATCTTCTAGGCCCTGAAACTGTAAGCCAGTAAATTTCTTTTGTTAAGCCAACCCATTGTATGTTACTTGTTTTAGCAGCTACCAAACTAAAACGGTTTTTGGTACTAGAAGTAGGGTGCTATGACTAATACCTTAAAATGTGGAAACAACTTTGAAATTGGGTAGTGGGTAAAGACTTGAAGAGTTGTGAGGTGCCAGATAGAAAAAGCTGAGATTGCTTTGAGGAGACTGTCAGTAGAAATGTGGATGTTAAAGGTACTTCTGATGAGGACTTAGAAGAAAATGCTGAATGTGTTATTGGAAATTGGAAGAAAGGTGATCCTAGTTATAAAGTGACAGAGACTTTGGTGAAATTGAGTTCTGATGTGAGGTGGAAGGCAGAACTTGAAAGTGATGAACTTGTTTTATTAGGCTGGGGAGATTTCCAAGTGAAGTGTGGAAGGTACAGAGAGGTTTCTCCTTGCAGTTTATTATGAAATGAGAGAAGAACGAGATAAAATGAGGATTGAACTATTAAAGCACAAGGAAACCAGCAACTGATAATTTGGAAAATTCTGAGCATATCCAAATCGTGTGTTCTGAGATGAGGGCCTGAAGCAGCTCCATAGGGACCTCCCTGTACTTATAGGATGTGAGTCCCCAGAGGACAGGGCTCCATGTGAGGGTTTAACTGAATGACCTTTTGCTGAAGAGGGTGTGGCTGAACACGGATCCAGTCCACCATTTTGGTGGAAGTCAGAGTTGGAAATGCAGTTATTGAGGAAGAATCTGTGCAAAGTCCTATTGTCTTTTTGGAAAACTTAGAACTGCATGCAAATTTGACAAGGTTTTTGTAAAATTTGTATGGATAGAACCACTGCCAACCTGGACTAAAAGGGACAGAGAAGGGATGAATTGAAGGAAGAAAGAATTCAAGGGCAGAACCATGGAAGTAAAGGTCTTTTCAGGCCAAGACAGCAGGCCCATGCAAGTGTGTGGAAGAGGCAGTTATGTCCTTGTGCTCAGAGGGGAAGGACATCTGCCCCAGAGTTTGGAGGGGACGGGCCCCGTGCTTCGTGTTCTGGGAGAGTGCTGCCACCCCAGTGCTCAGAGAGAGAGAGGCCTGTTTGAGGAGAGCAGGGCCACTGTGAAAGTGCTTGGAAGGAGTCGGACTGTTGCTCCTTTATGCCAGAGGACAAAACATCAATCCATAGATGACTCACAGAACTTGAAATCTAATGGAGTTTTCCCTGCTGGGTTTCAGACTTGTTTGGGACCTGGGACCCCTCTTTTCCTTCCAATTTCTCCCTTCTGGTATGGAATGCTTATCCTATGCCTTCCCTCCATTGTATATAGGAAGCAGATATATTGTTTTCTAGGACCACAGACTGGAATTTTCCCCTAGTACAGACCACAACCCTGATGAGGCCTTGTACTTAACATTGTTACCAAAGACTTAAGGCTTTTGGGATGTTGTGATGGAATAAATGTATTTTACATAACTTTTGGGGGTCTAGCAGGTGGACTGATGTGTATTGAATTGTGTACCTCAGTTTGGACATGTTCTTGGTCTTGGTCCACATTCTTTTGGGTGTGGACCCACTGTAAGAAAGATTTCTTCAAGATATTGCCTTAGGGTGTGGCCGTACAGGATCGGGTTGGGCTTTAGTCTGGGTTGCTGGAGTTCTTTATAAGCCAAGTGGAAGCCAGATGGAGAGAGAAGCCACAGGAGCACCCAGAAGCTGGAACTTGGAAGAGAAAGGAGAAGACACTCCTGTGTGCATTGCTATACAATGGAAAAGCCAAGGAAAGCCAAAGATTTCTGGCCAGCCAGAGGATACAGTGCCCTGGAAGAAGCAAGCCTTCCAGCCTCTGAAACCACGAGCCTATAAATTCCTGTTGTTAATCCAATCTATTGTATGGTATTTGTTTTGGAAGCTAGGAAATTAAAATACCATGGTACCACTTTCTGCCCATTTGGGAAATGGTTGAAATCTCTTTTCATACATAGAGCTAGACAGCAAATTGATTTCACTGCTTTTAAATACCAGTGATTACTTATCTTTTGGCTAATACTCCCACGTGGAATATTCCAAAGCACAGGCTCCAGATCTCTGGCAGTGAGTAAATCTGGCATGAAACACCACGGCACTGAGTATGTCCTGATAATCAGGCATCTTCTTTTCTTTACGCAGGAGGGAAATTTTCATTGATCTTCTTTGAGAGCTATGAAGTAAGACTGCCCCATTCTCTGTCTGGATAGTGCTGTCTGAAGATGTTACACCTGATATTGCTTCAGCAAATTTTGCACTGTAAGGGTAGGTAGAAGAATAGTAGCAATGATAGGAAATTGGATCCTACTTTAATTTATACAGACATATTTATTGAGCACCTGTATTAGTCAGCCAAAGGGGTGCTGATGCAAAGTACCAGAAATCTGTTGGCTTTTATAAAGGGTATTTATTTGGGGTAGAAGCTTACAGTTACAAGACCCTAAAGAGTCCAACTCAAGGTACCATAAGAGGTATTTTCTCACTCAAAGTCTCTTGCCACGTGTTGATGCGAGATGGCGGGCGATGCCTGCGAGGAGTCCAGACTTCCTCTTTCCTCTCAAGGCTCCATGGGCCCAGCTTTTTGCCATCTCAGCTGTAGGCTGGAGGGCTCATTTCTTTCTGGGCTCAGCTGCTCTGGTCTCTCAACAAGGTCAGTTGTAAACTATCAGGCGAATAGCTCACCTCTTTTCCTGGGGCCACAGGATCCTCTTCCATGTCTATGGAGCTCCCTTCCTCTTTTCCCGTGTATCTGCTATGTTCTCCTTGAGTGAATGTCTTTTATATATCCCACCAAGGGGGCCGCGACTCAACCCTGTATGCCCTAATGGTGTGGTTGAATCAAGCCCTAATCTTGATTTAATCAAGTAAACGTGAAGCCTTTGAATTTAAATCAAATGGTATCATGTCCAGAGGAACAGACCAGTTTACAAACATAATCAATATCTCTTTTTGGAATTCATAAATAATCTCAACCTGCCACAGCACGTATTATATGTAAGACACTTCTAGGAGCTTTCTGCTTAGTAGGCCCGTATCAATAAGTTCAGCCTGATCCAACTTCATATTCCTTCCACCATTATCCCACACCCTTAGTATCCATTCCCACACATGTTCCCCTGATTTCTGTCTATATAAGTTGGGAAACTCATGCAGTTCTTTCAGAGCATAGCATACTTCCTCATGGGTCACACTTTGTATTTCACCTTTGGGGGCTTGTTGTGATTTTAGTCTAGTAATGGTCTCAAAGACAAGAGGGGTGGGGGGTGTGGGTAAGGAGAAGGATTAGAGATGTCTTGCAGGCTACTGACCTCAGGGCATTCCTTTGCATTTTCTTCTGGTGAGACAGGATTAATCTCTTCAGGCAGGGTTGGAAGACAGATTTCTGTGGGCAGACTGGAAATTGGGCAGTGCATGCTGGAGTTAGGCTGGTACCTGCCTCAGGGCTGGGAGAAGGTCCAGACTCCCTGGGGCAGGCCAGAGGCTGGGCAGTGCAGGCTTCCATTTGGCTGGTACCCACCTCAGGGCTGGAAGGAGGTCTGGACTCTCTGGGGCAGGCTGGAGGCTGGATGATACAAGGTTGACAAGGTGTGGTCTCCACAGGGCAGGCCATCGCAGGTTTATATCTGGTAAAGTCTCAGCAGAATTTAGGGTTCCAATGTCCCCACCAATATTATCATCATCCCATATGTCTCCGTCCCAATCCTCAGGGTTCCACTCCTTTCCAATCAATGCCTTCACTTTAATTGCAGAAACCCTGTGAAGTTGAGATTTTAGTTTCCTCTATAATTCTGCTGCTCGTACAATGAGAGTCTGGGTTTGATTCTCAGATATCTCAAGTCTGTGGCTACAGGAGACGAGATTTTCTTTCAAGATACGCGTAGAAACTTTCACATCATTCATGTGGCATTTAAGTTTCACATTTGAAGACTTTAGCTCATCTCTTTCTTTTGTAACTGTATCCAGAGTATCTAGGAAGAGCCAGCCAACATCATTATACTTTTTGACAAAACAAAATTCTTTTAAGGTGTTGAAAACACTCTCACCCAGAACCTTGCTGCTTGTAAGCGTGGAAGTAGGAGAATGCAGTGATGCTATGTTGCGTATTTCTATTGCCAGCTCATGCCATGGACTTTTAGCAAACTCTTCATTATTGGAAAGGGAGTCATTAGTACCCCTGAGTCCAATTAGAGTAGAGAGTCAATTACAAAACTCCCAGAACCACCTCAGACATCCCATGTTTAAGACTCTGTTCCTCAAGAACCACTCCCGGTACCAAGCTGTATTAGTCAGGGTTCTCTCAGGAAACAGAATCAACAGGAGATATCTGTCAATAATATGAGATTTTATAAGAGTCTCTCACGCGACTGTGGGGATGCACAAGTCCAGGTTCCGCAGGCAGGCTGCAAACCAGGGGCTCGATGAAAGTCTATTGAAAGGTCCTTGATGAGTTTCTGGGAGAAGCTGGCTGTCCAACGACGAGCTGGGAAATTCTCTCTGAATGTTGAAATCACTTCCTCTTTTAAGGCATTCTACTGATTGGATAAAAGCATCACCCACTGATGATGCAATCTCCCTGATTGATGCAGATGTAATCAGCCATCCACGCAGTAAACTCACTGGTGATTGAAGTCCATAAATGCTCTTGTATTACAATTAGCCCAGTGCTTGCTGGGCCAAACACCTGGACACAATTACCTGGCCGAGTTGACACATTCGCCTAACCATCACACTTACATTTTAGCAAATGAAATCGTACTCATGAATCAAATAACCTCCAAATGTATCCTGTCTTTATATTTTGAAGTTACAGAGTAGCCTATATCCATCTTTATTGTTTAAAGCAATTTGAGTTAATTTTATGTTACTGGCAAGCAAAAACATCCTAATACGGAGCATTTGGTTGGGTTACATGCCCATGTTTGAGTTTACCACTGCCAATTCCCCATCTGCCTTCTAACCAAATTCTTGCCTGGTTCCTTTTTTTATAGAATGTGCAGTATCCAACTAGATCGATAAGAATGGCAGCTAAAATTTATCAAACCCTTACAATGTATCAGATACTTTCTAAGCCTTGTACATGTATTCGGTTCTCAAAATAACCCAACAAAGTAATTACAACTATTTCCCCCCATGTACAGATGAGGAAACTGTAAACTTTCCTAAAGTCACATCATCAGTACGTGTGGAGTCAGGATTTGAACCTATGTAGTCTGGTTGCAAAGCCTGAGCTCTTAGCCACAACATTATTCTACTAAACACTTTTAAAAAATAATCATGTGAATATATTTTTGTACAATTAAATATCCTCTTACAACATTATTATTAATTGCTCCAAACAGACTCAATTATATGGATACCATGCTCTATTTAACCAATATCC
>JAQZBX010011482.1:0-42636 GCA_029593785.1 Cabassous unicinctus
ATGGGAGCTCATCTCTGGAGTTAACTCATTTTTGCAGCATGGTATGTTAAGGTCACTGAATTGGGAGTGGAGCAAACCCAGATCTGAGATTTTGCTAGCCTTGCAACCCTGGCCAATGAACTTTATATCTCTAGTCTTCAGGTGTTCCATGTTTATGTAAAATAGAGATAATTTTTACATGTTATTATTAATATATTTGAAGCTACAGTTGTCTGGCCCACAGTTAGACCTACTTTTCTCTGAGATGAAACCAACCTAGATGTATATATTGGCCTTGGTATTCCAGATCCATTTGTCAATATTATGTTCTGGGATTTTCTGTGCATTACTGATCATCTCAGGAATGTAAATCAGGGCTTTCAAGGCAGAAGTTGCCTTTGATGCAATAGATGTGATTAAGAAATGGCCTGTTTTTAAAACAGGAAAAGCAGAAGTTCAATGATTTGTTTAAGAACAGGGATCTAATGGGGATCAGTGATTTTCCCTGTGGAATGCTGATAAAGAAATATAGACATTAAAAGGGTAAGTCCTGAAATATATGGTAAATCTATAAAGACATGTGAACCAGAGACTTCAGAAGCTAACCGGCTAATTTTACCACTCTAGACTACAAATCTGGATGGTTTTACCCTTGGATTGCCCATCTTATAAAAACTATTGCAGCAGATCTGGAAGAACTTGAGTGAAATCAATTTTCCTCTTTGCCTTTATAGAACAAAAGTTGCTTGGCAGGGGGTAAAAAAACAAAGCACAACAAAAAACTGGGAAAATGCTCTACAACAAAGAGAATTTCTGTATTGTCATTCTTTAGTTTTAGAATATAGAAAAGTGTATCTTTGGAGGAAAAGGAAAATGTATATTAAAGTGCCGTTAGATGTAGAAATTATTCAGGTTTTTAAAAATTGTTCCATTATTATTTTTAACTAGTTGCAATGTACCAAGTTCCTTGTATTTTAGGTAGCCTAAATACGTACTTTATTATAATATACAGAAAAATTTTATTTCTACAAATAATAGGCAAAGCTAATTAGCAATTTAGCACCTTTATGTTGGCCAGAAGCCACCTATAATGAGTTCTCTACCTTGTGAATAACTAGCTCTAGGAGTGTTAATTAATCTGGTTTACAAGAGCTATATATCTTTAAAAGATAAGGTTACTGTACAAAGCCCAAAGTTTCTTGTTCCCCTTATTTTTCAAAAGGGTTGGATGTATTGTATTGCATTTCTTTATAGGGTTTTGTTAGAGAAATATAGGTCTTTGAAAGCTAAGAAATGTGGCATATTTAAAAATAAATTTTGAGGAGCCTAGAGGTTTCTCGCTTATATGTGAATGACAGGAAAGGAAAATGCCACATTTTGATGAAAATTAGAATCTTATAAGTTACTAGATAAGGAATTCTTTTAAGTTATATTTCTTGAGTACTATTGAACACACTTTGGGCCAGCTACTTAGCATAGAGTGACTATCAAAGCAATGGTATTCAAAATGGACTATCCAAAAAAAGAAAAGAAGGAAAAAAAAAAGAAAAAACAAACAAAAAAAAGGACTATACACACCTTGGAGCCATATAGAAACTTTCAGGGTAAGTAAGTTAGAGATGCTGGAGAATTTTACAGCCATCAGTGTCTAGACTGTTGACTTCATTTGTACTCTTTCCTAAAATGAATCTGCCTGAGATGGATGTTTTCCCACCTCCCTTTCACTCTTTCAGTTATAAGAGAAAGATTTATCTCTCGGGTTCTGCCTGGAGGTGTTAGGATCTCTCACTTACAAGAGAACGATGATAAGAAAATGAATATCTCTAATGATTGTGTAATAAATTCCTTTGCAAATCTGGTGGTTTCCAAACATTAGCTTGAAAAAAATAGGTGAAAGAGGACCTGACTGAGCTGAATGAAGACTGGTGGATCATAAGATGTAGATGCTAGATGACTACATGATTTTTGGCATAAAATGCAAAAGGTGGGTCTATGAATTGAGGCTCTCAAAACTCTTCCATTCCCAAATATTTTATTTATGGAAACAAGTTTTCTCAGTACTATACATAAAAACAAAGGCAAAAATGACAAGTGGGAGAAACAAAAACATGATGCCCCATCCTGTGTCATTTTATCAACAGTTAACCTTTATTCATGACACAGAAACCTAATGTAAATAATAGATTAACTTCTCATTGAAGATGCTTTTCCAATAAAATTTTCCATTTCATGTTTAATAATTTTAATCAAACTATGTAAATTAATTATACTGTTTGGTTAAACAAAATTTTTTACTATTGTAGTGATACCTCAATCCAGAAGAAAAAAAATCATGTAATATTTATAAATTTACATTTATAATAAATTTCAAAAGAAATTTCAAAATTATCTACATATTTTTGTTGTAGACTAGTAGGATTGGCCAATAAATAAAAGCCTTTCATTCATAAAATATATTATATTAGGAAAAAAGTTTTTTGGGGGAAGAGAAATGGAATTATGAGTTTAAGGACAAAAATGGAATGATTTAAAATGAATGATGGGGTTGTCAAATTGCTATGTTATTTAGAGTTCATTGCTTACATTTAAAAGGGTAGAGGGTACAGTCTTGCTTAAAATAGCAATTATTTACAATATTATAATCTAGACCCTTTGCAACTTATTACATAAATTCATGATGAAAAGTTTTAGATGTCATCTTAAAAATGCATAGAATTTATATCACTTTACAAATTATTTAAAGGGCTATAAGAGCAAGAGATTAGAAAAGCACTGTTGAGCAGGAAATACAGATGACTGAAGAGTCAATTTCTACATATCTGATAGGATTTAGGGTTAAGGAGTCAGGCACACTGAGTATAAGAACAATCTGGAATGGCAAGAAGCCCAGTTTATTGGGATTAAGTAAAGGCATCCTCAGACCGTGATGTGCAAGATTTTGCCATTAAGTAGGTTGGCATGAGAGGGAAGGGGAAGATGTTTCAAGCAGATAACAGTGTGAACTGAGACTCAAACTCCAAAAAGAGAGACAGTATGTTCTAGGTTCTAAAAAATAGCTGAATGTAATTGTGTGAGCATTGAGTTGCTAAATGTGAGCTGTAGAATATGAGTTGCTAAAAGGGAAACAGGATGTGGGGTGGTGGTGGGCAAGGATTTTCCCATCATTTTGGAAGCTGAAATTTATTCAATCACCTCTAGGGGCCACTTTTTCAGGAGTGGTCAATGATTGGCTTGAAAGGAATGTTTCCAATTTTAGAGCAAGGGTCAGCAAGCTTTTCCAATAAAGAGCCTGATAGTAAATATCTTAGACTTTGTGGGTCATTAGATCTCTGCCACAACTACTCAAATAAGCCATTGAAGAAAGAATTTATTGTAGACAATTTGTAAACAATTGCATGAGACAGTGTTCCAATTAAACTTTATTTATGGACACTGAATTTTGATATTCATATAATTTTCATGTGTCATGAAATTTTTTCTTTTTTTTTCTTTCCCGAATGTTAAAAAAATGTGAAAATCATTCTTAGCTGCATATAGTACAAAAACCGGCAGCTGGCAGAATTTGGCCCACAGGCCATGTTTTGCCAACTCTGACTTAGATTTATTTCAAGTATTTTGTCATCTTCTATCTCAAGCCTTGATCTCAGCCCACCATGGAGCCTTATGAATCCCACTTTCCTGTGCCTCCTTAAAATCTGTACTGCATAAAAACTACCACTCCATTACATATAGGATTATTTCTGCATTTTAAAAGAGCTGAGGTTTATTTATTTATTTATTGGTGCTTCAGTGTAGGAAAGCTTTAGCAATAGTGAGGACCTTCTCCATTTTAGCAAAATCTACCAAAATGGTTATTCTCCTTAACCACTTCCATTTTGAGCTGAATAGCATTTTGCCTAATATATTCAGCATCTAAAATTTTGTTACCTGACAGGTAAAAAACACATTTGAACAATATAAAGTAGTGGAAGGACCGCAGGCGTCAAGGTTGATAATCTGATTTTGTTTACTGTCTCTCCTCCTTACTCCTTGGGCAAATTACATGGGTCTCAGTTTCCTCGTGTTTAAAAGGTGTGATAATTATAGGCTTACTTCCTTGGGTTGTTGGGAGAGTGGAGATAATGGGTATAAAATAATACACATGATAAGTATACACTGTATTTCAATGAGTATATTTAACAGTACTTGAAATAATATTTCTACCTTTTCTTTTAAACAATAAAGAGATCTGGCTAAATAGCAACAGATTAAAAAAAAATTCCCCTTGCCTTATTATTTTTGAGTTATAATGTGGAAGGCCAAATAATCTGGCAACTTGAAACTCCCTGGTGATCACCATCTTGATCACTGTTGACTGGATAAAGAAAAGTTGTTTCCTGGGTACTGAGTCTTTTCTTCCAATCTGACAACAGCAAATGTCCAAGGAATTCCTGAATACATTTCCAGCTGATTCCTGTACTGCCTGATCCCTCAGTTTCTGAAGCCTTTCATTGTCCATGTGGCTTCTTCATCCTGTTTTTATGAGCTGGTCGCTTCCCTAGTGCCAGGATTAATTTGAAACTGAAGTAGATTAAATTTAAAGAAGTTTCCAAGCTATGTCCTTGTTCTTGGCCTTTAGCATCTCAAACTATGTCTTTCACTATCTGCAAGGCCTTTTTTGGGAGAATCCTACCTTGGTCCTGTTCCTTATTACTCATCCTAATAACGTCCCTAAGGGCCCCATGCCATTCTTGAAATTGAGGTCTTGACTTATTCTTAGAAATTCCCTCTCCAGAATAATTTTGTATTGTCAATGAACTTCAGCCATGCAGCTAGAATTCTACCATTTGCTACGAGAAGGCTATCTCCTTCGATAGCCCAAGTCTCCTCTTCTGGGTGTTGACCTTCTTGAATTTCTTCATGGTTATGTTCAAATAATATGCTATATCACATCATTCTGGGTTCATGTTGCGGAATTGTTTACCAGGACTGAGACTTGATATTATATCATTCAGCCTAAGTTTTTTTCATCTGTAAAATGAGGCCAATCATTTACTTCATGGGATCGACGTGTAATTGAAATTAATTAATATACATAAATGCTTAGAAGAGCACCTTCACAGTGCTCAGTAGTATTCAATAAATAATAACTATTGTGTTAGTGTTGTTGTTGCTGCCATTATAGACTTTGAAGGGGTGTTTACAAACTTGTCATTTGAGTTTTGTCATTGTTTTGCCACACTGGCATTCTCCCTGCACTAGAATGCTCTTAATTTATTTTTCATTGACTTGTTTTGTTGTTGTTTTTTACTCAAGAAAATACAAGTAAAATTTACTTATTTCCTTACCTATTGTTAGTGCCATGAAATTATTGCTTTGATGTGCTACCCTATTTCATTGACTTTAAGATGTCATTGATTATTTTAGTTTCCTACTGCTAAAACAAATACCATGCAATGAGGGTGGATTAACAATAGGAATTTATGGGCTCAGGGTTTCAGAGGCTATAAGGTTTACTTCTTCCTGAGTCGGTAGCTTCTGACTGGCTGGCAATTTTTGGAGTTTCTTGGCTTTTCCATCACATGGCAGTGAACATTGTGCCATCCCCTCCACTACCTTCCAGATTCCATTGAAGCTTTTGGCTTCTCTCTTCATCTGCTTTCACTTGCTTTTAAAGGACTCTAGTAATCTAGATTAAAGCCCAACCTGATTCAGTTGGGCCATCCTTAACTGAAGCAACATGTTGAGGAGATGCTATTTACAATGGGTCCACATCCACCTGGGTTTGGACCAGAACATGCTTTTTGTGGAGGACATGATTCAATCCCCAGTATTGACTACAAGACACCATTATTTTTTGTAATACTAAGAAAAAGCCCTACCAACAGAGCTATGACTTGCCATTAATTTTGAGAGGCATTCTGATATTTGAGAGGTTAAAATGTGAAAAATATGTCAAGTTTTCCTTAGAACCACTTCCTAGCAAATTGGCTTTTTTTTTTTTTAACACTATAAACACACACTCTAGGAGTTCATCATCAATCCTACAATTTCAATAATCACTTGCACACTGATGACTCCCAGCTCTATATGTCTGGGATAACCTCTGTCTTGAGCTTCAGAAAGTTCTGCTTATCAACCTGCTTGACATTTGTACATGGATATCACAAAGACACATGAGATGCAGCATGTTTAAAATTAATCCCTTACTTTTCCCCTCATTCCTGGTCCTTAGTCCCTATTCCTTATTATGATAAATAGCATCACCAGCCAACAATTTCCAAACTAGAAAACTGGGACTCATCTGTTACTCCATCCTGTCATTTATTCCTCCATCCAATCAATCTCCAGGTCCTATTCATTCTATCTCCTAAATTTTTTCAAAATTATCTCCTCCCCATTCTTACAATTGTTACTTCAGTTTTGCTCACCCTCTTTCCTTTCTGGTACAGGGATACCTTGGAAATATTTCAGGTTTTATTCTAGATCACTTAATAAAGCAAATAATACAATAAAGCAAGTCACATGATTTTTTTTTGGTTTCTCATTGCATATAAAAGTTATGTCTGCACTATACTGTAGTCTATTAAGGGTGCAGCAGAATTATGTTTTAAAAAACAACAAACATGCTTTAATTTTTAAAAATGCTTTATTGCTAAATGAAAAAAATGCTAACCATCATCTGAGCCTTCTGCAAGTTGCAATCTTTTGATGGTGCAGGGTCTTGCCTTGATGTTGATGACTGCTGACCAAACAGGATGGTGTTTGCTAAAGGTTAGGGTGGAAATGGCAATTTCTTAAAATAAGAAAACAGTGAATTTTGCCACATTGATTGACTTTTCCTTTCATGAAAGATTTCTCTGTAGCTGCAATGCTCTTTGATGGCATGTAACCGACAGTAGAACTTCTTTCAAAATTGGAGTCAATCCTCTCACGCCCTGATGCAGCTTTATCAAAACTAACTTGATGTAAATTCTAAATGCTTTGTGTCATTTCAACAATGTCCACAGCATCTTACCATAAGTAGATTCCATCTCAAAATACCATTTCCTTACCTATAAGAAGCACTGCCTCATCCATTCCACTTTTATCATGACATTCCAGCAATTCAGTCACATCTTCAGGCTGCACTTCTAATTCTATTTTTTTGCTATTTCCACCACATCAGCAGTTACTTCTTCCACTGAAGTCTTGAACTCCTCAATTCATACATAAAAGTTGTAATCAATTTCTTCCAAACTCCTGTTCATGTTGATGCTTTGACCTCCTCCCATGAATCACAAATGTTCTTAATGGCATCTAGAATGGTGAATCCTTTTCAGAAGGTTTCCAATTTACACAGATCCATCAGAGGAATCACAATCTGTGGCAGCTAAAGCCTTACAAAATTCATTTCTCAAATAGTAAGACTTGAAAGTCAAAATGAGTCCTTGATCAACGGGCTGCAGAATGGACGTTGTGTTAGCAGGCATGAAAACAACATTCATTTTCTTGTACATCTCCATCAGAGCTCTTGGATGACCAGGTGCCTTGTCAATGGGTAGTGATATTTTGAAAGGAATCTATTTTTCTGAGCAGTAAGTCTCAACAGTAGGCTTAAAATATTCAGTAAACAATGTTGTAAGCAGATATGCTTTCAGCCATGTTTTGCTGTTCCATTTATAGAACACAGGCAGAGTATATTCAGCATAATTCTTTAAGGACCTTCAGCTTTTCAGAATGGTAAATGAGCATTGGCTTCAAGGTACTAGCTGTATTAGTCTCTAACAAGAGGGTTAGCCTTCTCTTTGAAGCTTTGAAGCCAGGCATTGAAGCTCCTCTCTAGCTATAAAAGTCCTAGGTGGCATCTTCCAATAGAATGCTGTTTCATCTACACTGAAAATCTGTTGTTTAGTGTAGCCACCTTCTTCAATTATCTTAGCAAGATCTTCTGGATAACCTGCTCCAGCTTTTACATCAGCACTTACTGCTTCACCTTGTATTTTTATGTTATGGAGATGGCTTCTTTACTTAAACCTCATTTACCAACCTCTGCCTGTTAGTTTCAAAATATTCTTCTGCAGCTTCCTCACCTATCTCATCCTTCATGGAATTAAAGAGAGTTAAGGTTAGGGTCTTGCTCTGGATTAGGCTTTGGCTTAAGGGAATGCTGTGGCTTGTTTGATCTTCTATCCAAACCACTAAAACTTTCTCTATGTCAACAATAAGGCTGTTTGCCTTGTTGTCTTTCATGTGTTCATTGGAGTAGCACTTTACATTTCTTTCAAGAACTTTTCCATTGCATTCACAACATGGCTAACTGTTTGGTGCAAGAGGTTTAGCTTTTGGCATATATCAGCTTTTGACATGCCTTCCTCACTAAGCTTAACCCTTTCTAGCTAGCATTTGATTTCAAGTGAGAGACATAAGAGCTTTCCTTTCACTTGAACACCTGGAGGCCATTGTAGTGTTATTAATTAGTCTAATTTCAATATGGTTGTATTTCAGGGAAGAGGAAGTCCTGAGGAGAGGGAGAGAGACGGGGTCAGCCATTGGGTGGAGCAGTCAGAAGCCATAAAACATTGATCCAATGACTAATTTCACTGTCCTGTATGGGCACATTTCATGGTACCCCAAAACAATCACAATAGTAACATCAAAGATAAGAGATTACAGATCACTATAAGAGAAATAATAATAATGAAAATGTATGAATTATTGTAAGAATTACCAAAATGTGGCACTTAGATGTGAAGTGAGCATATGTTGTTCAAAAATGGCGATGGTAAACTTGCTTGTTGCAGAGTTGCCACAAACCTTCAATTTGTAAAAAATGTAATGTATGTGAATGCAATAAAGTGAAGCACAATAAAAGGAGGTATGCCTGTATACCTGGGCCCATCTCCTGACTACTCTTGCTTTCAGTCTGTCTGTCTCCTCTTACTATCCATTCCACACTGCTGCAAGCTAGACTTAGCTTCTCAAGTCGTGAATATGCTCATTTAGCTCTTCTTTTTACAAAGCTTCAGTGAGCCCCTATTACCTTCATAAAGTCCCAAACTCTCAACGTTCCACAGAACCACTGTAGGATCTTACTCAGGCCTACTCGAAACCCAGCCTTCTTCTCATTAATCATCCCTGGCCACACATACACACAAACACACACACACACACACACACACACACACACACACACCATCCTCAGGGCACTCTTTTCTTCCTGCAAGTCAACCTACTCACATGTTCCTGAATGAGCCATTTTTTCTCTTAGCAGTCACATTAATACCTTCACCTCTCCCCTGTTTTCTTCCCCCCTTCTTGCCACCTTCTTCCTTCCTCATATTTTTTCCCACTTCTCCTTCCTCTGCCCCTTTTTCCATCTCACTTGTTGCCATTTATAAGGAGCTTTTCCCATCCCCAAGTTTAAGGTAGGTACTGCTGCTTTGTGCTTCCAGAATCCTTCTGTTTATTTTAACTGTACTGTATTTCTTGGTTATATTTGATTACCACTTGCCTGTCTCCCAACAGATTGTGAGCTTCTTGAAGCTAAAAAACAAACTACTCCAAAACTTACTAGCACACATTTATTATTATCTCTCATGGGTCTGTGCGTTGACTGGCCACAGCTGGCTGATTCTTGCATGGGGTCTCATTTGGATGTAATCAGATGGCAACGGACTGGCTGGATGTCCAAGATTTACATGACTGGCGGTTTATGTTTTGGTGCTGGCTGTCTGCTGGGAGTTCAGCTAGAGCTCGGTATTGCAGCACCCACACGTGTTCTGTTCATATGCCTTGGGCTTCTCTCAACATGGTGGCAGGGGTCTTAGAGGGAGTGCCCCAAGAGAAAGGCTTCCAAGACACCCGAGCAGGAGCTGCCAGTCCTCCTAATGGCTTGGAAGTCTCAGAATGGCACTTTTGCTGCTACAGGACATCTCCCATAAAAAAGTATCCAGAGTCAGGTCCATTTCCATGGTTTTTATTAGGGTGGTGCCTCATTTCTGGTATACCTGCTCACACCAGGGCCTCCATTCTACTCTCTCCCAAGTGACTCTCAGAGTGTAAATGTGCAGCATGTGGTCAGGAAGGGTTGTGTCTCAGAATGTCACTAAATGGTAACCAGAAATCTTTTAAATAACTGCAGTGCGAGCCTTTTCTTAAACTTAGTGTCTCCAGTATCTGCAAACACCCTGAAATTGCATGCAAAATTTTATGGGCATGTGTAAAAGTATGTTGCTTTAAAAAAGAACTCATTATTTCCATTGGGTTTTCCATGTGATCCCTAAGAAGAGAAAAGTTTAAGAACCACTAGCCATGAGAGCTTGGGCTGGGTGAGCTGATCCTTGACACATCCCGGAAGTTATTTTCATCTGAGGAAAACCTTAGTGAAGTATTTATTTATCATTTCTCCATTTTAGTATAAAACTGGGGGGTGGGGGACAGCATTTACAAAAATCCCATGAAATTATTTATGGTATTTCCCTCTCCTAGTGGTCTGGACTCTGAGTAAACAAGAATCTACTATAGTGTAATATCGGCCTAAAATTTGGACCATGGTAATTTACGCAAAGAGTATATCTGACATGTGCATTTAGTTTTAAAAGAGTTTGGGGACATTAAAGATCAAGAGAGACAACTCTAGTCCATATCAAAAGATATCCCATTTTTCACACACACACACACACACATACACACGCGCACACACAGATTACACATACCTGTGTTTGTTGTTTATATGGCCTTCCTTTTTCCTAAAATATATATACTCTTGTAAAATGCCACAAAATTATTCATTATGTTTTTAATGTGTTCTCAATATGTGTGATTTATAGGAAGATAGGTTTATTTAAAAGTGATTGGAGGCCCAGAGTTTATACTAACTCAGAATATATCTTATTTGCAGAGGCACAACTCCTGGGGATCTTAAGCCTTGGTCAGCTTCTCTGGCTCAGGAAGCATATAATTACAAACCAATTCCTGAAAATCTTCCTTTAATTAAAACCTAATACGTGCATTTAATAATATATTAAAAAACAATATTTATAATAGTAGTTATTTATTGAGCACTTACTATGTGGCAGGCTTGATGCTAAGCATTTCACATACATTTCATATATAATGTTTAGTTCTTTCTATGTGCCATCATATCATTTTGGGATTGCTTTCTCCAATTTAGACAAGAAAGAATGGGATTACATTTCCTGTCTTTTAACAGAAGTCAGTTGCTTGTATAAAAAGACACACACATTTCTATGGTAATGCTTCCTATGGATAAGGAAAATCTCCTGTGTTTTTCTCCAGGCCCTTATTTTCTTAACTTTTGTTGAATATCTACTTTCTTCTAGATATGATGCCAGACCCTAGATTATAATAGTAAATAATATAGGCATTACCCCTGCCTGCAAGTAGCTTGTATTCTAATGGAGGCAGAATGCAGCATGTAGTGTAAGCATGAGCTTGCGAACAAATTTGTCATTTCAGGCTATGAAAATATGTCAGGGTTATTGCACCCTGTTCTTCAATAGCCAATAACAAAAGAATTTTTTTCTTTTTTAGAATGCCACCACTTTTGGAAGACACTTTGCATCCCAATTGGATCCCACTATCAATTAACAGCTTATAAAGTACATAGGGGGTATTATTTCACACCAGAACCTGGGATTCATTGTGTGTGGGTAGGAGGAAGGAAAGGGCTTATAGTTTTGAGTTACTCTTGCATGCTATGGTGGTTATAGTTGTGGCAGTGGTAGACCAGACTCATTTTTGCTGCAATGAAAGGGTGTTGTTAGTGAAATGGCAGTTTTTTGACTACTGCACAACATTCTTATTCAATATAATACATATATGTTGGAGTTAGGCCTCGGCAAAAAGCTAACACATTAAGTAAGAGATAGCAAAACAGACTGGTTTCTCAGATTTTCATTGAGAAACTCCCTGGGTACTTGTTAAAAATGCTGATTCTTATGCCCTACCTAAAATATTCTCAATCTCAATCTCAAACCTTACACATTAGATTCTAAAATCCACATTTTAGTGAGAGATGGCTTCCCAAAGTAAAGAAACTATTGAAGCATCCCTGAAAGTTTCAGTAAGGTGACATGGATACCTCAGTGTACTGTCAAGAGAACTAAATGCTTGATCCTACATACACTGATAACCAGCAGGATGTCTTCGGACTAAATCATTTTAATTACCTGGCTTCAATTTCTTAGTCCTCTCCCTCCATCCCCTCCTCCTCTTACTTCCATTAAGTTGTACCATAGCATGACACTCTGATAAAGAAGTATGAGTAATTAAGCAGCATTATTCACAAACACAGAATCAGATGAGGACAAATCCTTCAACTGATAAATTAGAATTCAATGAGCATATAATGTGGCAGACTTGAGTGATGTATAAATCAAGGTCAATATTTTCAAGGATTTACCATCTGCTTACTGAAAAAACAACAACAACAACAAAAACCCATGAATTAACCCAGAACATATAATATAATGCTGAAATGCAGATAAATGCTATGTGAGAGCAGAGTCAGTCCTTAGCTAGAATTTTCCAAAAAGAATTCATGAAAGCAGACTTCAAATGACCCATATATTATAACTGGATTTAAATTGTGGAAGAAGATTAATTGGAGATCTTACACAAAAGTCCAGAAAGCCATGATTTGGGTCTCAAAAGAGAAAAAATGTGGTGTGGAAAGAGCACTCTCAAGTCAGTAAACCACAGCATTAACTGAATGCTAGTCTTAGATATTTTGAAAGATTATCATTCTAACTTGCCTGGTCATTATGTCTGTTAATGATAAACAGTGACATTTTAAAGGGAAGAATTTGTCCCATGTTGGCTGTGCGAGAGTCAATATTTACTGCTCGGCAACTAGCAGTATAAGATAATAAAAAGATGTCTCTACACGCCTCCGCAGGGCACTGATGGGGGTGGAGCACATAGGAACATCCACTCTGGCCTACTCTGAAGGACTCAAAGGGTCAAGATTTTACCCCAAAATATCCACTTGCTTACCCGCTCCTCTGGACTGTGCTTTGTAGCTAGGATTGCCAAATGCCACACCTGACTAACTTTAACGAATCCCTTTGAGGCCATTATTGTAGCCTGAGCAACTGACATGGGAAAATATGCTCTGGCAGAGAGGGGAGATCATGGTGAAACCCATCCATTGTCCATAGGGCTAGTTTTCCAAATAGTGGAAGACCAGTGTCACAATAGAGTGTAGAAGAAGGTGGACTTTTTATAGATTGATATGAAAGTTACGAAGAGCTAAGCAAAGTTAGAGATTGGGGATGTTTATATGAGAGAAGACTCCAATGAGATGCTTAATTCCTAGGATGTCTTTGGGGGTTCACTTGTTGCCCATTTAACTGGTTTCTAATGAAGAGAACATCTCCCTAAACATTCCTGGCCTGTTGCCCCACTAGCTCACTTACTTTTCCTCCAGGGAAGGTGGAGAGTTTATCTGAATATTGAGTCTGAGGAAAGGAACTAGGTGAGCATAGGAGAGCCCATCCTCCTCTCTTCCCCTTGGGAGCTAGCCTATAAAGGTGATACATTCTGACCTCGTCCTCACGTCCCCATGTTTCCAGGGACAGAACCCCACATGGGGAAGCCTGTTGTTCAGTGCTGCCTGTGTTTGGAGGTGTAAGACTCATTCTGGACCTCACTGGTGCAAAGTTCATATCTAAGCCAACTCTTCTAATCCAATTTTTATTAGAATAAAGCAGTTATTTTCATCTCCACTTGCCTGACTTCTTTCTTTACCTCTCAATTGTTTCAAACTTGGACAGGAAAAAATAATGTTACTTATTGGGCCTCAAAAACTTGGAGTATAAGAAAAATTATATTTAATATCAAGTTTTATTTTGCTCATCTCTATTGTTATTCACTGAGGTTAGATACACTGCTAATGAACCATGTCACTGTGCTGGGGGTGTCCCCTCACACTTACCTATCCTGCAGCAAAGCAGCTTCCTACCAGCTGCTCATAGTGGTCCTCAGCCAAGGCAAGAGATGCAGGAGAAAAGAATCAATGATTCATGGCCATTAACGCATAAAGTTTGTAAGATAAAACCTATCCTGCTGAAGAAGACCAGGGGAAAGGACACTTAATAGAGGAAGAGGGCAAGCATTTGGGTTTCATTACTGTCTACATCTTGAAAGGTTTTGAAGAGCTTTTGGGAAAAATTCAACCCGGTGTAGGTTTTTACTAGCATCCCCAGGAATTTAAGAATAAACTTAGTTCTAGGTTTTAAGGAATGTCAACCAACACAGGACATTGCCATCTTTGCCTGCCTGGTTTCACAACAACTCAGAACCATCTTACTACCATCTAAGAAAGTTCTGCTAAATATCAGTTCTGAGAGCAGAACCGCATGGGTTGGATGACTGGGCTACTTGTCATCAGTGTGATGCAGGCCACAGGCACTCTCAGAAGTTTTTAAAGAAAATGAGGCCTAAGATCAAATCCTTACTAAATCCATGAGAGTTAAAGTCTTTCACAATGATAGCCTGAGACCAGGATTTGGAGATATTCCATGATGAGTTGAAATTCTAACTCAGCCACTTGGTAACTTTATATCTTGGGCAGATCCCTTAACTTCTTTCAACTTCTACATTTTTTAAAATATGTAAAATGGGGCCAATAATAACTCTTACAGGGAGGCGATCCATGTGAAAGTGACTTGCATACCATAAATGCTCAATATAGGTTAATTGAATTAGATGTCAGAAAAGGATGGAAACTCAGACCTGGAAGAGACTTTAGTGACCATCTGTCCCTCATTTCAAGAGAGAAAGGATGAATAGTGAAGGGGTCAGAGATTACGTACCATTGTAGAGATTCAGTACAGGGAGGAATTTGAGAACGGTTATTTCATTTCACTTATTTTGAATTAAGAATCTTAGATCCACAGAAATTAAGTAACTTCTGGTAGTTACACAATTCAGAATGTCTGAAACTGGGCTGAAAACCCAGATGATTCCATACTAGTCTAAAGCTGTCTTTTAATTTGGTGCCAATCCCTTTATCCTGTGGTTAAAACCACAGCAGAGGCACAGAGGTATGACTTTCTTGGCTAGTAAAGAAGAATCCCAGATTTTTCTCCCCAAATTTCCCTATTGCCAAAACCAATGTCAACACAATATAAAATCATCTGGTTTTCAACAGGTGAGAAATCCTCCTCCAAGTAATCTCTTATTTCCAGGTCCAACATGTGAATGGACAGCATTGGAAATCAGCCAGACTATTGAATTTATAATCAAGTTCATCTCTAGAGTGTGAATTTCTTTTTCTTTTATGGGATCATACAATTATACAGCAAGTCAAGACCATTTGCCCTATTTCATAATTAGGAAAATCAAGACATAATGCAAAGGATATAGATTAAAGGGGACTCTCCATTTCCCATGTCACAGGAGTTGATATGTTTTCAGTATAGCATTTCAGATGAGTAGCAGAGAGACTAGCAGATGGTATTTGCTGCAAAATTCCTGCTATGCTGGCCATTAGGTATGTTATTTATATTATCTTATGTTCTCTGGGAACTTTCCATAATTTTAAGGCAGTTGGGAGATCATCCTCACTCATTTGTGAGTACCAACAGATTTATGCAGTTTGGGGGTTCTGAGACACTGAACCCATGGTGTTCTCTATCATTGGAGATGGAAGTAATAATAAATAGGTGACCATACCCTAAATCCTACCAGATACTGCATGGTGCTACCCCAATTGTCAGGCATGCCTCCTGGCATCTCTTGGGACTTGGAACCATCAGGTTCTGAATTTTATCTCTCCAGTTTGTGCTTTCTTATCAACAATCCTGATAGAAAAGTCCACAGGCTAGTAGGAAGGGACAAGAAGCCCCACACCCAGGTTAAGTAGTATAAACATTTTCTTATTCTACTATTTGGCCAAATGCAAAGGAATATGATGTCTTTGAATCTGTCAGCTTCTATCATTCAACTGCTTGCATTTTTTTTACACACATGATAACTAGACTTATGCTCTCTTCCAGGCTTTGGTCATTTTCACATTATTATGGATTGTGACAGGCATACCAGACAATCAGGTTTTAAAACTGTCAGCCTACAACATTTTATTTCCAATCTACAACCCTTTTGCCAGCTCTTCCCACACTGCTGGGTGTCAGGCTGAGGAGGCATCTATTGACTACACATGATTTGCCTGGAGGTGCTTTTTTTGTTCTTTGTTAAAGCATGGCTCTCATCTCTTGGGTTCCTGGGCTGCAGTCTGTCTATGCTTTATTTATTTATTTTTCTTTATTTTTGTGAAAGAAAATAAGTAATATTTCTAAGAGGGTCTTTTCAGGAAAGAGCATCTCCTGAACAGGAGGGAGAAAATCAGTCTTAGATTCAGTGATCATTGAGAGTAGATCAAATTTTCAAAGCTGCAGGAGACCAGAAAGTGAAAGGACCACGATTCTATGCTGGTTCATATACAGATGATTTCTGCCTCCCAAAATACACAATGGAAATATAGTTAAATGTATTTGCTATATTTTTTAAAAAAAATCTTTAAATCACAAATGTAGGTAAAATAAAGCACTTTTCCTGGTTAATAAAACCAATCTGAATGATAGTAAGTCCAATACCTCCAAACTACCCTGAAGATTCCCAGACTCTTGAACATTGTAGATAAGAAAAAAATATATATTTGAAAGCTAACATAGAGTGGCCAACTGCAGATTTGATCTAGTAAGGATATTAAGAAAGAAAACCAACAGCTAACATTTACCATCACCAACATTTCCTTAAAAAGGGGCATTTTTGTATAAAAAAAATTAGAAAGTACATTGCAATATTTATTTTAAATTAAATACATTGTACTTTATGATTAATGCTTTTTCTTTTTCTCATTTTGCCATAAATGGGTTAACATGTAGCCACGGACCAGAACTAGTCCGTCACCCTATGTTTAGGAACTATTAGTCTATTTTCCTCAATTGACAACACAACTAAATTCCTGCTTTATTCTGGCCCTTTAGACGGAAACAACAACAATACTTAAAGAATGGCCATTTTTACTCAAGTTGGTTCAAGTGAAAATGTGTGATTGCATTTTTGAATGCTGTAATTATCCAGTAAAAAACATTTTTGAATCTAAAGATGTTATCAACATTTTCCTTTTGCAATCTCCTTTACTTCAGAGCCCACATTTGCTTTCCTGAGTTCTCTTTCCCTCACAAAGTTTGTTGTGTTTTTTTTTTGGTTTTGCTCTGTTTTTTATTTTTTGTACTTGCTTAGCTTAGAAAAAGAAGAAAACCACCTGATCAGTTCTTAACTCTTCCTTCTTGAAAGCAGGTTTATTTTCTGGGGAGTAAGGACCCTTGTATTCCAAATTTGTTTTTCTTTTCTCTTGGGGAATATAAATTGATGTCTGAACAACCAGGCTGTGCTAATGGGAAATCTTGCTGCTAGAGCCTCGCCGAGTGCTTTGAAAACTTTCTCCTCCCTGACAGCTGCAGTACGTTGTCATTTCCCCTGCACCAGCCAGCTTTCGTAGGACATGGTGCCTGACCTTTCTCCGGTTATAGAGCCCAAAGGGCTGCAGGTAATTTCTTTTGACTGGTAGAACTTCTTTATAGTTTCTTGACTAAGACTTGTTCTTTTTTCTTTTTTTTTTTTCAAAAAATCAACTTTTGCAATGTTTCATTTGGCAGCTATTCCAGATTTATTATAAATTACCTGTGGAGATAAACATATTGAAGGCATTTTATTTGAAGAGCTACCTTTTAAATTTCTGAACTTGGCTGGTGATTGTAAGAGAGGAAGGGGCTGATTACAGGTTTGGGAGATGAATATTGCAGTCTAAGCACCTAAGAGGTTTAAACATTTTTAAAAATTCTTTTATTATTCTCATATCTAGTTCATTTCACACATGGACTCTTTAATGTCACAATTGTTGTGAATTCTCTTAAAATCACATCAGACAATGCTAAATTTCATGTTCTTCACTTACCATAGAACAAAGACTATAATAAAGAAGGGCAGGGACACTTTCATTCACCAGGATTGCCATTTCTATGTCACAATTGCTTTTTGAAAGAAGGAGAACTGGCTTCCCTGGGAAAATATTTCATGATTATCTCTTCTGTTTGTTCTTTGACTTAAACTCTCTTGAATGACTTCAGATCTCACACTCTCTTAAGTACTCAGATTGTCAAGGGATAGTCAGTCAACCACCACGGACCTAGACAGGACGGTGTGCTTGTGTTGTAACTCAGGATCGTAATTGTAGCCAGGAGGTGTGTGGGTGGGAAAGAAGTAGGGACAAGATATGGAATTTCTTACCCAAACATCTCACCTCAAATTACACAAACATCTGTAAGTTAAAACACCTTCTTTTTTTAGTGAAAGCTTTATCCCTCCCCTGTATTCACTACACTGATGGTGCAGAAAGTTGAAGGTAAAATACTCTAAATCCTGGTGTAGGCTGCACAATGCCTCTCCATTTGTGGGAGAGGCAGTCGGCTCAATATTTTGCATGCATTAAATCAATTCATGCTCAAAAGCTCATCATTATATCCCCATTTTACTGATGAGGAAAGTGAGGGTCAGAAGGGTTAATATGAGAGTATTTTCCACCCAGGTGGTAGACTAGAAGCAGTTACATGCCAGTGAATTTTGAGATATGTGATCAATTCCTGGTTTTTGTACTTGAGTTGAGGGTCTGAAGAAGTTGCATGTATAAGCACAAATCTATACTTACACTTTTTTTCCATGTACTTTCCTAAAATGCTGCTAGAAGAAAGGTGAATGGGTAGAAAAACCCTGAGAGTTAGGTAGGGTAGGTAGGATAATGCTTTCAGCACTCCACACCCACTTCCCGGACTGCTCTGCCTCTTCTGTGGTCCCTCCCAGTTTATTTAACTCATTTTCCACACCTTCTTTTGGACCTACCTTAGCCTAAAATATTCCAGACATCACAGTCTCATAAGTTCAACTCTCCCTTTGCACTCTACCACTCTGCATTTGCAGCATGGTCCCAATCTGTACTAGACGTATGGCTTGATAAGTGACTCCTTATTTAGTTGGTGTCATTTATAGTTTCCCAATCAGAAAGTAAGCTCATTAAAAACAGAGTCAAGAACTTCTATTTTTCATCACCTTCCCCCTTGACCTTGACTACTATCCCCTGTGTTTAGCCCTGGTCAGAGAGCTAAGTAATTGTGCAATACCTGCTTTTGTTCCTGTGATTATTCTAAGTCTCAGCCAAAGGGAAGGGGCTTGGGTTTTTGAAAGGTGGATATGTAATAACTTCTTCATTAGAGGTGTAAGGAAATACATTTCTTGGAAAATCTTTTAGGAAAGGGAAGAAATATTCTGGGCTTTTCTGGAAATTCTGCCAAAAGACATCACAACAAATAATGAGGAGGCACCTGTTTTCTTTGAGTAGAGTTTTGTTATTCAGAAACCTATTGGAAAACAACTTGTACAAGGTCATTAAGTTAAATCGGATTTAAGGTTTTAAATGCTTCTGTGCTTATGAGAACTCTGTTATTACTTCACAAATTTAGAAGAAAACGTTATCGTTTTTTATTTTCTTTTTTAGTGTTGAAAAATACAGGCAAATTTAAACAACATTCTCCTTTTATCTCTCCCCTGCCCCACTTGGAAAAAAAAATAAAAGCAAACAAAAACCAAAGGGACAAAGGGAAATATCCTGCTGCTACCCCTTCTGAGCCAACAGGAAAATATTCAAACGAGGGATATCATCATCATGAAACACTGAAAGGGGGATTTTACATTTTGGGATGAGTGCTAAAGCTCGTGCTTTACTTTTAAATAAAGTTGGACCACGGGCCTTGTAATTAATCTGCTGAGTTTCCTGTAGATATCCCTTAATACGAGGGGAGACAAAAAGTATTTCCTGTACCCAAAGGATTTTTAATAGGTCTTCCAGTAAACAAAGAATGGTTGCCCTTCTTTCCCAGTTCAGTGTGCCAAAATTTCTGGGAAAGTTGTTTCTCATTGTTTCAGCATTAAGTCAACATTTGAAAAATGGAGACTTTTTTTCAAAAGCAAAGGATTAATATCCAGGTCATGGGTAATAGAAATCTCACCAGCTTTGGTGCATTGGGCTTATGCAATTGAAACAAGTGGCTCTATTCATTATTAATAAGAGTGTACGGCTGTGTTTAAACTAAATATCAAAGTCCTGGTTGAGTCTTAGGGACCAAGTGACTCCATGATATAAGGCTCCCTTGTTACCCTTTTATGATTTTCTGCAGAGACCTTCACACAATTTACAGCCTTGCAATCAGAGGGGTCCTATAGATCACCATGTAAGCAGGGTAAAATATGCTTTGTTAAACAAAAATTGTAAAAACCTCCATTGTGGCATAGAAATTACCATTTCTCTCTTACTTTTCTGCTTTCAGATTTACAGCATTTATCTGACACAGGTATTAAGGTTTCTATACAGAAGAAAATCCAATTACTTACATTTATTTTAAGAGGTGTGGTTTAAAAATATCATTGCTGGGATTTTAAAGCTTTGAGCCCCATACTACAGTTGTGTTTTAGCAATGTACTTTCTGTTGGCTGTTCATACATTAAAAATAGTGTTCCCACAATATATTTGTACAATGGCAGGGTAATAGGGAATCATTTAGTTAAATGTGCAGAGCTAAATAGTTGATATTGGGGATTGAATCATGTCCCCTACAAAAGGTGTGTTCAGGTCCCAACCCATGGTCTTATGGTATGAACCCATTGTAAATAAGACCTTCAAAATAAGACCTTTTGAAGGTCTTATTTTTAGTTACGTTGTGGTCAGTTGAATCAAGAAGGGTCTTAATCCTATTACTGGAGACTTAATAGAGAAGGCCAAAAAGAGAAGCCACATGGAGCAGCCAGAAGCTAACAGTCAATGGAACCTGGAAGAGAAAGGAGAAGAGGAGATGCTGCCATGTGCATTGCCATGTTATGGAAAAGTCAAGGAACCCCACAAATTGCTGTCCAGCCAGAAGATAGTGAATGTGTGAGGAAACAGCCTTCTAGCCTCTGAAACCATGAGTCAACAAATTTCTGTTAAGCCAACCTATTGTATGGTATTTGTTTTAGCAGCCAGGAAACTAAGGCAGTCAACATCTTTTCCTTTGCAAAGAAAACTGGATTCTACATACAACAAACTTTTGCTTGTTAACCTACCATTAAAAATATTAAGACATATGCATAAACACTCACATATACCCTCATGCATACAAAACAGGTGCATAAATATTTTTGGTCTAGTTTTCCCCATATTTATAAAAATTTATTTAAAGTCATTGAAAATCTGGCACATTATTTGCCCAGTGCTCTGCATTTTGAGTCTAAATGTTTAGAGATGTGATTAATTTTAGACTTTGCGTATATAAATCATAAAAAGCATGAAAGGATAATTTTCTCGTTAATCCAATGCTCTGGAACCCATCCTGGTGTGGGATGCTATATTGACATTAACTTGAATGGGTGCCACTGGTTGGAGTATTATAAAAGAAATGGGGAAAGGGAAAATTGGCAAAGACATTTTCATCATGAATTAATATTTAAGAGATGATTATGAAGGGAATCCTATCCCATAGCATCCTTGGCCTCCAAGCTTCATCCCCACATAATCCTGTTCTTGGCATTTTCCCCAAGTTTTCTAATAAACAAAAGTGATTTAACTTTTGTTACTGCTTCTAGAAATTCACCTGAATTTCTCTACATCTTTTGTTGGATTGATACTTGTAAGCTTAATATTGGTTTTCTTTCCTTTTAGAAGATGTGCTATCTCAATATGGATCAAGCTTTACAAAACTTGGGGCAGTTCAGTTAAATTATTCTCAAAGTAGCTTGAGGGTAAATTAGACTAAAGTAGACTCTCTGGTCAGTTTTATAAGAAAAGGCAGAAAGGGACTTTGGGTCAATGAAATATTTGCTCTTTATTTTCAGTCACTGTGCTGAGCACTTACATCGTTTGAACTTCAGAAGAAGCTGGTAAGAAAGACTCAGTTAACTCCATTTAAAAGAAAACTAAGATTCAGAGAAATAGACCCAAAGGTACATAGATGACACTAGACCTAGACCATTTACTGATGTTGAGTTCACCTTTTGTATCATGTTATCCTTCAAAGGAAACGTGAAGACAAAAATGGCTTTTATTATTTATCGTTATGGTTGTTTTTCTCAGGTGTTTAGAATATTTTGCCAATCTGCTCAATATTTCAAGCATTGCAATCCTCCTTTCTTAATGAGTAGAGGAAAATATGAAGGATTTATTACTTGGGAAGAATAATAATGATTGAAAGCAACATTAGTACTTAGAAATTGATTTCACAAAATGAATATGCTTTTTTTGTTGTTGAAAAATGATTAAAGGTCTAATGACTTGGTTACACAAAGTGTTGGAGAGATAGAAGCTACTTTATAATTAAGTCATAGTGCTTTGATTCTATGTTTAATGGCTTAGTAAAAACTGAAATACAATATGGACCTAAATTGATCTTTTCCCCAAATGCTATACTCTATAATATTTCATATCTATTTAAGTTTGAGATATTGAAAGAAAATGAACAGAAGTGCAAATAGACTGTGAAATGATTACACATTTCTTTTGCTCCATAGATTGTCTACTTCTCACTAAAGACAATGTAATTTCATTAATTAACACAACTAGCCATAAGAACCATTGCTTGCCATTTAATGTTTCTCTAAAGTTGTGTAATGTGCAATTGTTTGGACAGCAATACTCATCCAGGACTTTTGCAGCTGAATTCCATGTGTTGGCAGTATCTGTTAAAACTTGATGATTGTATGTCCTGTGAATAAGATGTGTGAAACATAAAATATGAAAAAGCTGACTTATCATAGATAAAATACATTTGTATCTCACCTCTGCTATTAGCAATAATATTTAATCCGTCTTATAGTAATTATATATCAGTGCCCTCAGGCACGGAATAATTAGACATTTCCCTATGTTATAACGAATGACCCTGGGTTTTTTTTCTTCTTTTGTTCCTTCTGTGGCTTTTGCTATTTAATCATTTCTGTTAAAGAAAAAGTTATCTTAAAAGGGTAGAATGGGATGCCTACAGAATCCATTAAAGATATCTCAAATTTGAGAAATTACTGTTCCCAGAGTTAGCATGAATCCTATTTAGGTCAAAAATCACTATCCTCTTTGCCAGGAACTCTGACAAGCTGAATAAATATCTAAAGGGGGAATCTTGGGAGTGGGTAGCCAGACTGGTGACTCATGACAGGGTCAGCGCCTTTGCTATTTGCTTAGGAATGGATATCTTTCCCTGGCTGCTCTGGGGAGGAAGTGATGATGGAGACCTGTTAGTTCCAGAGCAGCGTGGTCTAGGCAGCTGGAAGGTCAGGGGTTAAACATGTGCTATCTCAGCTATGCTGGGTGCAGTAACAACACCAGGCATCAAGAGAATGATCAATCAGGGCAATTAGTCAAACAGGCCTTATGGTAGCCCAGATAGGCCTGGCTCTGTTTGCATCTCCTTATCAGTTTGAGATAAGACGCCCTGTGAACCCTTTTCTTACCTTGAGAAAGTAGACACCTGGAGGGTAAACATATGACAACGGTGCCTTTAAAAACTGATTTTGAAAAATGGCTATGATTTCCCACATGGAATTAAATAATCCTTATTTCTGGCTGTTAGAAAAAGAAAGGAAGAAAAGAAGGGGAAGAGTTTCTTTGTTTCTTTCACCTGCTTTTCAGTCTGCTCTCCCAAGACCAGAGATTGCAGGATTGGACTTCTTTTAATCAAATATGGAACTTGGCCCAGATGCCTTCGGAAATGGAGAAGATAATTTAGTTTGTTGTGGCTTTTCTTTTATTTTTTTTCCCCAAGATTTTCCGTAAATGCTACAAATTTGCTGTAGTGTGTAAACTGATCTAGATGTTCAAAACATTTATCTTTCTGCGAGCTCATTGGCCTGATTTAATATGTTTTTCTTCTCTTCTGATTGCAGACTCCTAGGGGATAAAGACAAAACCTTTATTTTGTGCTGATGCTGTCACAACAGGTCGCATAAAAGTCAGAATCTTACGAAGGGCACGTTTATAAGAACTACTGATTTTAATAAGAGTAAAAACTCAGAATCAGAAGTTCTCAAGATGGTAGTTGAATATTAATCTTAACAATTTGCATTGTTGCAACATTGCATTGCATTGTATCTTTGGACTATTCTACTTTGAAGCAAGATGTTCCGGAACCTACCTTGGCATGACTTTGGATAAGGGTTAAGCATGCCCATGAGAGGTGTGTGCCTAGGTGTCTTCAACAACAAGAAAATTGACTTTATCTGAGGTTGATGATGAGTGCCTTCTATATTTTTCTCAACCAAATTTGAACTTATTTCATAATATAATCATCCATTCTGTCATTAAAAGTTTTAATTATCTCCAAATCTGGCTTTACAAGCGGTACTGTCACTCCATTTTTCCAGAAGAGCAGTGTGGTTAAGCTGGGATATTCTACAGCATGAAAGACTTACTTTCAAATCTTGACTCTACCACTTGTTAGCTCTTGTGACCTTGAGAAAGTCACTTAATCTCTCTGGACCTCAGCTCACTTGTCTGATTATGAGGTTTACATTAGGTAAATAATTTAAATGATTATCATAGTGTCTCACATATAATAAGTAGTACGTAAACCTTAATTATTTTTATTTTTATTATATATGCCCTCTTCCCTTGTTGGATCCCAGCTCAATTCTCAACTCCATTTCTATTTGCATAGACTGAGTTCACTGGCCCAGATTCTTGCTGCCAGCCTTCACCAGCTCCCATAAATTAGTACATTCTCACCTTTTCCATAAAGGAATTAACACTCATCCTTGGGGGCCCAGTTTCCTAGACCCTTTAAAATGAGATCTAATGTTCTTATTGTCTGCTTTGCGTGTATATCCTTATAGTGTTGTGCTTATGAAACGTTATCATAATTTTTGTCTGTCTCCCCCTAGAATGGATCATGCCCTATTTATCTTTGTTTCTACACCCTATTATAGTAGTTGGCATATAATCTGTGCCCAGTGAAATATGAAATAACATAGTTAAGCACAAATGAATCACCAGCCGGCTTAAATATTATATTTCTGAGATATGGTAAACTGATTCATCACAGTTCACTATGTAAAAATCTTCAAATTGCTTCCTTTTTTTCATTGTCATTTTCATTCATCCATTCAATCATTCCTTCATTCATTTGCTCATTTTGACTAGATGTTGAAGATTGCTCTTTCCAAGACCAAAGGACTTGTACATGACTTTGCTTATAATTTAGCCTTTAATTATAGGATAAGTACTTCATATTTGAGTGGGAAAGTATTCTTTCTTCCTGTCATCTCATTTATCTACCCCTAACAAAAGGCCAAGTCAAGGTAGCTACCCAGATGTGTGCAAGAACCATTTTATCTCTCTGACTGTCGTTATCTATGTTACCTTGGGGGCATTTAATTAACCTATCTGAACCTTACTTTTTTCTCATCTATAAATTGAGAATAAAAGTAGGACCTATTTCATGGGGTTGTTGGGTAGAAACAGTGAAAAAGCATTCACAAGGCCTAACCTAAGCTTAGAAAACAGGAAGCACTGTGCAAACGTCCCTGCCTTAGCGCTCAGATAGTGCTTTAGCTGATGCATTGACCAGGAATTAAATTAACTGCCTGTGCTGCTAATATTCTAAACCCAAACTTATAATTTGACAGCAAATATCACAGTCTCAGTAACAAATATGATTATTTTACCAGATTAAATTTTTAGGAGGTCGAGTCTACTCTTGGTGGTAGTAAGTCATTCATTCAATTATTCATTTTTTCTATGTAGCAAAATTTACTTTTCCTTAAGCTGTGACATGTCCATGCTAATAAGGTATGATCAAGGTGTACATGGAGTTTATAATCTAGTGTTTATTATTTTTATTTAAAATCTTTTATGTTACTTTTTGTAAAGGCCATATTATTCTGCCACCCATGTGGCAAGTATACTTCCACCATGCCCCAATGTCCTACAAGTACACACAAAGATGATAACAGTAGATTTCTGCCAAATTATAAAGGAATGTTATAATTTACTATTATAAATTATAAATATAATTTACTATTTAATTTATAATTTACTATTATAAATTATAAATATAATTTACTATTTATCCTTACAGTAAAATGGGAGAAGACAATTTAAATAACTACTCTGTTAATTTGCCATTGCAATGAATTTTAAGTCCCTTTGAAAGTTTTTCTAGACATACATTTATCTTTATTTTTAAGTTAGTAGACTCTGAGAACACATCAAAGGCCAGCTATAACGCAATCTGCTTTAGCACAGAATTTGGGATAATGCAGATCTGTCTCAGCACTGAGTTTTTAATTTAGAGTTATCTTTCCAGAACAGGCCTTATTATGAAACCCTGTGCTGCCAGCTCCACAATGGTTAAGTAAACCTCAATCCAATGGGAGATCTGGTACTGTCTTTTCTTTTTTCTTTCTATTTCTTTTTTCCTTTTTTTTTTGGTGGGGGCAGATAGAGCAGAGGTTGTGCAAGATAGAATCAACAGACTGAGAGCTCATCGTGCCTCCCCTTCTATGCTTTAGCAACTCTGGCCTCCTCAATGTGCCTTAATGTGACATGCTTCCCCCTACAACTAGGTCTTAGACATGTTCCTTTCTTCTGCAAAGCACGTCTCCCCCTTAACTTGGTTAACTAGTTTTCTTTTCAGTTCTTATTCAAATACCCACTTAATTAAAAACGACTTTTCTGATCTCCAGATTAAATCTGGTACTCCTATGTCTTTCCATAATTTGTCATAATACATTAGTAATTATTCAATGAATTCTTCTTTCACCCATTAGACTTCAATTTTTCATGGCATTTGCCTTGTGTTTCTGGCTTTGTATCACGAATACCTGCCATGTGGAAGATGCTCAATAAGTGTTTGTGGAATTAATTAAAGAACATATGCTCTGGTACTGTTAACAGAGAAAGGAATCCCAAGTAGTTAAAGACTTCTATTGGCTTGTCTAGGTATAACAAATGTTATGTGATTTAGTCAGCCCATAGAAATGTCAAGAGTTTTTGATACAGTTTAAAATGAAATGAAAATTTAAAAAATTTACCATGGAAAAGTCACTTTACTTGTGATTACAAAACTACATTCCACTTTTTGTAAATTAATAAGGTTAAATTTGTTTAATCTCTGGCACTAATTCTTTGCATCATAAAAGTTTGTTTGACCTTTTAAGATTAGTAAGGAAAAAGAACATGTTTCCTTCTTGCACTTTAGTTCTCCTCTTAAAGGAGCCAAGTGAAATTTAAATAGGTAGTGGAAGTGAAACTGAATTTACAGGACTAGCAGGGAAAAAATCAGTAAATATTCTAAATACTTTAATCTTTATGTGCAAGCAAGCAAAGTAGACATGCATTAATTCTTGTTAATGGTTAATATTGTTTTAAAATATGTTTATCAAACATGACAAGCCTTCTCTAAATGCTTTCTATTCCTGAAGTGACAGTGGCAGAAAATAAAAAATAAAAGTTTTAAAAATCATGACTCTCATTACTTTTAAATTTTTGTGGTTCGGGTTAGTGAACTGATTCATTGAAACGATACGGAAAAACTTATTGAAAATCAGATTCCAACATTTCTGGGTATAGAATGTGTCATTCAAAGATTTAGGATTAATCAAACTATATATATATATATATATATATATATATATACTGTATATATATATATATACTGGGAAGAGAAGATAGGTTAAAGAAATCCTTATTTTAAAGTATCCTGACTTCTGAAATGATTTAATGGACAGAAGATTCTAAGGTACCTTAGAATCGTTATTTATAGTAGCTGTACAGTGTACCATGTTTTGAGATGAGCTATCAGAATTTAATAAGTGCTAAGCATTTCCCTGTTTAAGGTGAGTAATAGCAGAAAAGTGTTGGCTCAAAGAAGCATGACTATTTGGCACAGTACGATAGAAGGATAGCAGCAGGAAATGGATGGAGACTGGAAAGGTGAAATGTAATGGAGGAAACCAGTTACAACATGGATGAGTCAGCTAGCAACCAAAAAGATAGTCACATCAGAGAAATCCTTGTAAATATCACAGGTCAGATCACCAAGGCCAGGAGATAGATAATCCAATGAGAGAGATAGCAACATGGCCACAAACTTCTAGGATCAAGATGCTTTGAAAATCAAGTTGTAGACACCCTGCTTCTGGTTCTATTTTCCCTTCAAAAGATTAGCAACCTGTAATCATTTCAAGTTTTGCTAAATATTCTAATTTACTGTCTTGTAGGTTAACAACACAGTAGTGTTTAATCAAGAGCATGTCTTTCAATTCTCTAAGGATGGGCTGTCTAGGTCTCCTTGGGATAGATAATCCTAACTCTAATGTGTTTCTATGACTTTTTTTTCTAGTATTGGGCATTATAGTTTTAATCTTCCAACTCTCTGAACATCATATAGTCAATATTCTGCAATGCATTTGGACTTGATGATCCAATATTTGTTATGAAGCTGGACTCCCAAAATATAGTAATTTTATGTGACTGATATATATTTTTAAATAATAGTCCTTCCAAAAATATTTTGATTTCTCAAGTTTCAAAGGTTACATGTTCCTCAAAGACAGAGATAACTGTACTTCTGCAAATCAAAGTATCTAGGTTATGATAAGAGGTTTATGGATTCTTGGGTTATAAATTTGCATAAATTCATATCTAGCTGAACTCATGAGTTTCAGAGAAATCTCTAAGGAGTGAAACTTGATGTATATGTACTTTTTTTCTAGGCTAATTGAGAAATGAAAACATTCTTAATGATTTCAAGCCCATATAGTGATGTACAGTGTAATTAACCATGATGCGTGTTTCATACCCAATTAGAGGGTATTTTAGCACCAAGATAATTGGACCCAGCAGCTCCTGGAAAGTATAATTAAACAAGTTCATCACTGCATGTTATTGCCCTATGATCTTCTACCCTTCTTTATGCTATGCATAAGGATAGTCAAGACATCTGGGACCATTTTATTCATTATAGAAACTTTACTTAGACCTAAATCCAGTTCCAGGTGTTCCTGTTTATTTAGAAATCTCTACACATTTGCTATGACTTCATAACCTGTGCTACTTTTATTAATGATTTCTTCGTTGATTATCAGGTTGATATTACCAACCCACTTTCCTTCATAATCAATCCTTTGTGATAATTTCTGGTTAACATCTTATCTTTGGTTTACTTTAGGATCAAATGCAAAACTGAAGGTGGGAATATAATCCATGTTCTAGAATGTTTACACATCATTAACTGCAGGTTCAGAGGATCCAGACTAGATGTTTGCCTCTCAGACTGTGGAGAAATAGTATGAACAGCAGCAAGACTGGAGGTTTGCTAGAAATGCAGACTCTTAGGCCCACCCCATGCCTATTACATCTGTACTTTCATAAGATCTCCTGATGTTTTCTATGCCCATTAAAGTATGAAAAACATTGGTCTAGTTAGAGTAGGAAATCCTGTAGGATGGAGTCCATGGATTATTTATTGTCATAGTTTGTCTGGCAGAGTACATGACAAATAATATGAAAAGAAGGAAGGAAGAATGGAAAGGAGGAAGGGAGGGAGGGAGGGAGGGAGGAATGGAAACAGGCTGTGTAACTGGAAGTCATGGATCAGGTGCTTCAAAATAGATGGAGTTGTTAAGTACTGAACATAATTGGCCTCAAAGTTCACCTCTCTTACCTTGATCTCTGTTTTTCTTAGTCATAGTGTTTTCAACTTGCTGCTGACACTAGGCTATCCAAATCCTGATATTTTGATTCTTAGCTCATCTCTGAGCTCTGCCTTGTGAAATCTGGCCCTTCATTATCTACATTATGGTAACATGACTTTCTAGTTTTAGAAGGCACAAATAAAGACAGGGCCATAGTCATTATTTTTCTTTTTAAATATAGCAAGGAACTGCAGCCTTAACAATATCTTGATTTTGAAATTGTTTAACCTCAAAGCTGTGAGCCAATAAATTCCTGTAGTTTATTGGTTACAAGAAGTAAGACACAAAGTGAGCACATGCTGTTGGAAAAATGGCGTCGATAGACTTTCTTGTTGCAGGATTGCCACAAACCTTCAATTTGTGAAAATGCAGTGTCTGTGAATTACAAGAATGCAAAGCACAATAAAATGAGTTATGTCTATATATATGTGTAGATGTGCACACATATGTGTCGTTGCTTTTGTGTAAATAAGGAAATGAAATTTGGATAGACATTATATAAATAACGTATGATAAGTTCTATGAGAAACATTTGGCATCAGAAGAAAGGATCATCACCAGCTTGGTTGATATGGGAAGGAGTCATACAAGGGAGTATAGTGGAACTCAAAAGTTTTTAAAGCAAATACTTTCATCCTTGCCTGGGATTTAGATAAAAGACTTGCTATGACTATTTCCACACTGGAAAAGCTATTGAAGATATCATGCTAGCAAAGTCATTTCTGAATAGCTAAGCCAAGTTGCTGTTTTAAAAGACACCATATTCCATCCTTAGATACTTGAGATAAACTTATTCCTGGGAGATAGGAAAAGAAAACAAGAAAAAAAAACCCTGCTATGTTTTTTAATAGATTCAGGAAGCCTTATGGTCATGGTGACCAGCAAACAAAGGTAGCAAGAAGTATATTTAAGGATGGTTTTATAAAAGCCCATACTTTACTAAATCTACTTAAAAGAAAAGTTTTGTTCAATATAATAATCAGGAACTGTGTGTGAGTGGGCAAATGGGTGCATGTATGTATCTCTATTTCATATAAAGCCCAATACTTTGTTTGATTGACATTTTTATTTCTCAGTAGATTTAGATTCTTATAGATACATTAGTATATTTATTACCCTCTACTTAGTAGCCACATGTTTAGTGTTTGGCAAATTCCCATAGGTGACTTAAGAAGTGGGGAAAAGATTCATGAACAAGTTCACCATTATTTGCCCCCTGTTGCTAACTTTGCTGGAAGCCAAAATAGTGGTTACCAAGCACTAAAATTTTGTTTCCAATAGCATATTCCATTTCTCAAAAGAAGAAGAAGAAAAACATAGAAAATACCTCCCAAGTTTTGGGCTTTGGGCCTCATAGGCATTTCCACAAGGAGAAATAAAAACTTCTAAATATTGATCTTCAGTGTAAAACTTCTAACTATCGATCTCAGTTTCCCTGTCAGGAGCTTGCAATAATGCCATCCTAGGCAGATCTTGGCCAGAATGAGTTCATATTTAATCAGCTCTTTGGTGTAGAAAAGTGTTAAAAGTTTATTGAGCATCTCTCATTTTCTCTATCATTCTGGGTATGCTTCCCTCTGTAACTATTCAGACTCTCTCACAGTTGGAATTGTAAAGCTTTTAGAAAGGTTTTTCCCTTTGACTCTTTTGCCCTCGGGGCTGTAGCTCCCCATCTCAGGACTTCCCAGATTTGTGAAGAGCGGGAACAAATTTTAAAAGTCCAACAGTGCTTGGCCAAAGTAAATTAATTTTCATAGAATATCAACACACTTGCTATGATCTATAATTTTCTTCAGCTCTGACATCTCCACTCCCCTTCTATGAATGACCAAGGCATAGACTTAATGCTTTGGTATTCCTGGGATGCCATTATCAGAAGCAGGTGGGCTGATATATGTTTGCACCATCTCAGAATTCCAGAAAAGGAAGTAAGTTTAATTTTAGAATCCATGAAAATATAGGGTTTTAAAACAGGATTCAATGAAAAGCTCTTCAAAACTTTAATCCTTGAAATATTTAGCTGTGTGTGTGGGGGCGTTCAGGGAAATTGCTAGTGATAGAATATTCTGGAACAAAACATTCATAGCAAGAAAATTGTTGGGAGCTCAGGTACTTATCTGAATGAGTACAGTGTTTAACACAAATTGGGAAACATTTTAAAAGATAACTTCTCAGGTTTTTATTGTTGGTGTGTAGACTGAATATGAAATGTTATGACATTTGGAACTTGCTCTTCAAAAGGTTCATTGCTAAAAAGGCGAGAGTCTTGGTGATTCTATCATTTGATATACAGCTGTTTAAATAGAGTGGGCTTAGACAGTGACCTGGAGGAACGTTAGCACATAAGCTTGCTTCCTCAAAGGATAAAAGAAAAGTTTCACTTTTAATTCAGTGGAAAAGGGAACCAGGTGTATTTCTCCAGCAAAGGGAATGGAGGAGACAAATAATGATAAATTGATTTGAGCACTACTTTCCAAAGATATCAATGCATTTTTTCCTTCAGCTATCCTCTTATATGTCCACCTGATTCCAGCAGATGCTCTGCTTGCAAAGGTGGAAAATATTTCACCAAATTACTGAGAAAATAACCTTTCCCTCCCATTCTACCTCTGACTCCCTGAGAATTTTACCTCTAAGGAAAACATTGGCAATTTTCTCCAGTCCCCGGAGTCAGTTTAAATCTGTGCTTATGTACAGAGAGCTGGCTCCAACTACAGAGCTGTTTGTATCAACACTTTCAGAGTGGACAGTACAACAAATATATCTAAATGTAAATGGAAGGAAGGTGTACTGTCCTGAAACCATGAGCCAGTATTTTGCCTTTGTTAAAGCCAATCCATTGAATGGTATTTGTTTTAGCAACTAGGAAACTAACACAACTCTAAGAATGGAATTTGGACTATCACAGGAGGTTAAAAGAGAGTAACCCCGGGAAGTTGCTTGAAATCCCATGATGGTGGTGATATGGTGAAATGTACACCCTTATTCACTGTTGGTAGGAATGTATATTGGTAGAGCCACTCCCAAAAGCAAATGTTAGTCAAAGCCTTCAAAAGGTTCATATCCTTTGGTCCATTTATTCTATTTCTAGCAACGTATCCTAAGGCAATGATCAAAAGTTCACATAATTGTTTATTTGTTAATGATGAATAAGAGAATACTAAGGTGTGCAACAATACCAAGAACTAATTTTATGAAGTGCTTAATATATGCTGCAATGTATAAAGCACCTGGCATGCCTCATCTCAATTAGTTTTTCCAGAAATCCTCTGAACTAAGTAATATTTCTATTTTAACTTTAACAGTGGGGTACATGGCTTTGGAGGGTTAAAATAGTAAGCTTAAATTAACACTGAGAGCGAGCCAAGGGGCTAGGTTGTCTGGCTCAGGTTTAGTGCCTTTGTCCCGTGTGCATAGTATACAATTGTATTTAGAATCCCTGTTATGACCCTAGTGACCATACTCTCAAACTCTACCACCAGCTCTCTTTTCAGGAATGTCCACCATTCTGGGCTAGAGTGCTAAATTGCCATGTGAGACCCTTCAAAGCTCTCTGTCCTTTTGCTCCAGCAAACTGCACTTTTCCAGATTATGGCTGCTCTGTCAGCCCTTGGCCCAGATTGAAAAGGGCAGTGCTCTTGGACAGAGCCCCAGGCAACCTACGTTAGTAACGAAATCCCTTGTTCCTTCAAGTTATTGGTATTGAGATTGTTCTTTGCCACAGCATTGCCTAACCTAACCTGATTGGAACAAAATATCATTCTATTTTACAATTTACTACTAATTAACATTCTGACTCAATATCTATTTCTTGTATGTAAAATGATACCATTAATATCTACTTATAGGATTGTTGTAAGGAGATATTACTATAGTAGTTGCTTTGTTCCTTTGCTGGAATTGTACCCTGTCAATCAAAGTTAGGCATAACAGAATAGTTTGCAGTTATTTAATAATTGTAAATATTTTTAAAACCTACAAACGCTTTATGTTTTTTAACATTGAACACAATAGTATGGTATTTTCATTTTACGAAATGATAATCTCTTGAGCCACGGTGTCTTAGTTTCCCAGGCTGCTATAGCAAACACCACACACTGTTTGGCTTAAGCAACAGGAATTTATTGGCATGGGTTTTGGAGGCTAGATGTCCCAAATGAGGGTCTCAACAGGCCAGGCTTTCTTCTCAAGTCAAGAGCATTCTGTTGATGGAGCATTGCAATCTTTGGGGCTCCTTGGCTTGCATCTCTGCCTCTGGTTACATGGGGGGCTCTCTGTAAGGATCCAGTAATGTGGATTAAGGCTGCCTGATTCAATGGGCCATACCTAAACAGGAACTTAGATAATCCTATTCACAAGTGAGTTCCCACCCTGGCTCACTTTAGCATATTCAAAGACACTATTTACAAATGTTTTCACTTGGATTAAGATTAAGAACAATTCTTTTCTTGGGGTACACAATTCAATCTACCACACATGGCAAATAAGAGGGCATGATTTAGGCTCTAGATAAAAGTTAAGGAAGTAGTGGGCTATTGTGACCATGGGTTCATGTTCATTTGACTTTATGGCTATGTGAACATTTGACCATTTTCCAAAATAATAGTTTAATAACAGTCAAACCATACTTAAAATCATTGCTCTTGGGAAATACCACATTTTGAAAAGGTAAAGTAGTTTTAAAACTCTTTTCAAAATATATTAACTCAATGAGTCATCTGAGGGTACAGTTTGCATCTTAGTTACATGGGTGGACACATGAAGAAGTTATGCTGTTTAAAACTGGGAAACCATTGAGCTGTTTTTCAAAAAATTCTACCCAAGATGGATTTTCCCCTCTTTGGTAATATAGATGGTTAAAGAAATTAAAGTTACTTTAAAAAGAAAATAGAGTTAAATTCAATTCAACAAATGCTTTTTAAATGCCTACAATGGGCCAGATCCATCACCAAGCACCAGGGCTACAGTAGCAGAAAAACTAGATATGATTTCTACCTTCAGAGATGCAATAATTTATAATAGAAGCTGAGCATTAAACACTTTGTTACAAGTTTACCAGTGGCACAAATGTGGCAAAGGGTTATATTTTGCCTATTATAAAGGCTTGGATTTTTCATCCCAGTGACTATGGGGAAAAATTCCATGTAGGTGAGAATATTTTCTTAATTCTCAAATTTGAAAATAAATGGTCAGCTTTCTCTCTTCACCTGGTGTCTAAAATTTATGGACACTTCCATGTGTAGCAATTGAAATATATATATGTGAAATGTATTTACAAAAAAAACACCAATGTTAGCAATTTTATCTATTGTAGATGATCTTGGGATCAGTTCACTTATGTAGTCTCCTAAGTATTCTAATTTTATACTTGGATGAAATAGAATAAATAGAAAATTATTCACATGGACTTTGATAGCTTAGCTCCCAATTCACTTATATGTGCTTTGATGTAATAAGCATTAGCTATTATCAACAGTTGACCCCAGAAGCAGCCAAATAAGGCTCACTTTTGTATTTCCTGTAAATATAGAATTAAGGACAAATTTATTTTGCCAACTGGGACCCTGTTTATAATTGCACGTGATAAAATCCTTTCCAACAATGTTTTTTAAACCAGGGGTGCATATTCTTGGCAATTTGGAATCAGTAGTTGGTGGATATTTTACAAATATATTTTGAATATACATTAATTTAAGTATATGTTGTGATTAAGATGCATGCCTCAAGTTAAGAGCTTCTGTTCTAGAATGTGATAATAGAGAATCTTTCTTTTAATTGCTATATTAATTTCTATGGCATAAAATTAGTATGTTATTATATTTCCTTTTTTTCCCCAGCTTCCAGGAAGTTCAAATTCAAAAGTCAATTAGATGATAGATAATATTACTTCTCTAATTCTTAGTGGCTGAAGTATTTACATCATTCTTTGTTTTATGGTTTAATTTCCTGTTCTTATTCTAATGAGAATTGTCTTATTGAATATGCCTTTTATTGCATACCATTTCTAGACCTTTTGGAGTAAGAAGAGATAAAAGGCAATAAAGAAAATACAATTACAATGATCTAAACACTTCATTTTGCCATTCAGTGGCTTTTCTTTTGGTTGTCAACATCTGCATGAGTTTTTGAAATATTTTAACTCACTGAGTGGTTTAACATCTCTGTTCCTCAAGGCTTGTTAACATCCAGTAAACTTTTAACACCTGATCATTTTGTGAACTGTATAAGGAAAGACATAGCTGAGCAGTTTTGACAAAGGTAAACTAGAGACAAAATTAATTCTTAAAGTGTTTCTTTTTCTTTGAATGAGAGACAGAAAAAGTACCACAGATTTATTAGTAATTGATTTAAAATGATCCAGGGTCACTTCTGTTGAAGAGGTACATTTCACAAGTAGAAAAGATGAAAGAAACGCTTTCAGGTTTGGATTTATTGTTCAGCTCTTGTAACTCAAAGAGAAAGCATCACAAACCGAGTTGCCAGCTGTTTTGTATCTCACGTGGCAATCAATAATTCAGGTAAACATTAACTCCGAGTAAATCCGGCTTCTAGGTACCTTCACTTCTGCAGGTCAGAAGAGGCCAATCTGTTTCTAGGGGAGACAGATCTGCTTTATCAGTGCCCTTAATAGAGTCAAAGCAGCTACCTGAACAGTCTGGCACACTCCCAGAGGAAGCTCATTTGTGTCCCTTCCTATCTTGAACAGACCCTGGGAAGACTCTGTCCTCTTCCTGAGCTCTCTGAGACCTATAGACACCCTGGAGCAACTTTCAACTCTCTTAAAACAGAAATGGACAACCATGGAGAATATCATGTAGCATACTGAGGGTTAAATGCATTCTTTTTTTTTTTTTTTTTTAAATAAAATAAGACCTCAAAGATGAGAGTTACAAATGGAGTGAATTCATTGGTTCATTAAAACACATCCTAAATCTCTTTAAAAAGAAATATATATCTAAAAATAAAGTGATGTCTGCAAAGGTTTTCTGCAGTTACTACATAAGCAGTCACATACACTGATGTTATTGTTTAAATTCAAATCTTGTAATTCCTGCTGATTTCTACCATTCATGTCAAGAAGCAGCTATGCACCTTGTTGGTGCAGGTTTCAGTAGAGAAGAGAATTAGCAAAGAGAAATATCAAATACAAAGGGGATTTGATGAAATATTTCCTTGGGATTGGTGTTTGAAGTAAAACCCCTTGCACAATTGAAACAGGAAGATTTTTATTCCTCTGATTAGTTGTTTGTTATGGATGGGTAATAAAATATTAAAGATTTATCAGGTGATGGAATTTGTATTTCTCCTTCATCATCTTTTTCTTTTTTTTCCCTTTCCTTTTTTTTCTTCATAGTGTAACTGGATTTTATCTAGGTTCTGGACTAAGCTACAAGAAATGTATTTAAAGAGCATGTCAGGTTAGTTAGGCCAGTAATTTTTTAAGGAATGGTGAGAAGAGAAATGGGAGAAAATAACAGATCATAGGTCCCAGGTAGAGAGTAAGGGGCTGAAGAGTGATAAAGAGGGCTGATTTACAGACTACAATTTCCCATTATAGATTATAAATGCCCAGGTTTTACTTGCGTATTGATCCAGGTGAGGGTGAAGATAGCCAGTACAGGGGTCCAAAGGCAAGAGAAAGAGAGAGCAAAGGGCCTTTGGGATTGCTTTTTAAATCATTAATTATTCCGCCCCTTTGCTAATGACACGGGAGGAGTCCCAGCTGTTTGCTGTTTTGATTGATTACCCCATCCATCAATCCCCCAGGAGGGCCCAATGATAAGGCCCCTGGAGAATATCCAGGGCTTTTCCTGGCTTCCAGAGGAAATCTCATTCCAATGGAATTTCTTGTGCTCTTTCAGCAGCCATCTTGGGGGTATTGATATCCACATGGACTTCTTGCCAGGTTCCAGATCGGTCTATTGGTTTCCTATCTAGCCTGCTTCAATAGTATATGGACCATGTCCTTTTGGCTTAAAATAGACTACGCTATCCAAAAAAGCAGTAGTATTACTAAAATCAATGATCCTAGTAATAACAGTTTCCTTTCCTAAGGTTCTTTTATTGAATGAATATCAAAGCAATTAGAGGATTACATACTACTCAATTCTTTCTTGCCATTAAAAAGCAAAAGACCTACCTCTTTGACACACCTATAGTTTTTTTCTGTTTTCTTGTTTTCCCTTTGGCACTTCTACTCAGCCAAATGACAGCAGGTTGCAAATTTCTCAACTTTTGTCTGAAACACTCTCCCAACCCTCCCAGCACTTCAATCCAGAAAAATGTAAGTGTGACTTTCTGAAGTGCTACCTGATTTCATAAGCCCTAAATGTTCAGCCTCCAAAGGATGGTGTTACATTTACTTAAGTAAATATTTCAGCCATCCCCCAAACAAACAACCCTCCACCAAACCAAACCAAACCAAACCAAACCAAACCAAACCAAACCAAACCAAACCAAACCAAACCAAACCAGGATAAAACCCTGAGAGAAGTGAAACAATGTACTATTTGCTTCCACTCTCTTTCCAAGATAACTCTGTCTTTTTTTACCCTAAAAGTTATAATCGGAATGTGTGTTAACAAGCATTACCTTTTTTTTTTTTACACATCTATTGAGGTATAATTTACATGTCATAAAATTCACACATTGCAAGTGTGTGATTCAACAGTTTTAATAACTTTTTAGATTGCATAATCATTACCACATTCCAGCTTTAGAATATTTTCATCACTATCCAAAATTCCCAGGAGTCCAATTGTGGTGGAACGCCCATCCACCTGCCCCTATCCCCCTCCCCATTTCCAACCCTGCCATCTTCCTGATTCAGCACAAGGCTAAGAGAGAAAGATGTCAGTGCCATTTGGGAATGTATGAATTGACAGAATGAATACTTAGTGAAATTACAATGAACTTGCAGCAATTGTTGATATTGAGATGAATTATTTTTATTTCAAAATACTTAACTATTCAGGGGAAGATGGGTAAGCCTGGAGCCTAATGGGACACACAGATGATAATAATGAGAGCAAACACTTACATAGCACTCTGTACCATGAGTTGTTCTAAGTACTTTTGGGTAAGTTCACTTATTTAATATACGTAACAAACCAATGAAGTAGTACCACTTCCATTGCCATTTCACAGATCCATGTCTGTTTGAGGCTCAGACAAATTAAGTAAATAACCTTAAGATCATCCAGAAGATAAGAGATGGAGCTTGAATTTAAACCCAGGAATTCTGACTCTAAAATTCATACCCTTGCCCACTACCCTACACTGTTTCCCCTCTGTGTCACCTGGGCTACAAAATCTGAGTTACTATGAATCAGACACTCTTAGAAGCTGGAGCCAATTGACTATCAAGGTTGTATGATCCAGAATGATGAAGCCAAGAAGGAAACACCTTTGTGGAACCCTAAGACCATGTCAGGTTGGCTGCAATACTGGTAACACAAGCGGAGGTGGTGGTGGTACAAAGTGAAAGCTGTTCATGAAGGTGGGAGGGAACTAGCTCAATGGGTGTGAGCCAGGAAAACACACATTCAACAGAGAGGAATTCATGGAATGAGACCTCTCTGGTAGAGGACTGTGCTCCTCCTGTCTGCAAACAAAGCAATATCCACTAATGACTTTGCATCCAAGTTAGCTTGATACTTTTCTATCCCCCTTTTCTGCTTGATCTGCTTGATTAAAATTTCCCTTTTCCTAGCCTCTCCCTCTCTACTAGGCCCACTCTATATGCTTTTTCCAGATGTGTTACAACCTCTGTGTGGTCTCTGAACAGATTTTAGACTAATTTGTTTAATGGTTTTGCATTCTCTTTTTTGCTGATACTGGAGGATTTCAGAAGTCTAAGGAGACTTCCATGAAGGTTATCCCATGGTAACTTGAGTCTCAAGTTTGTGAATATATATCCTGGCAGGTTTGAGAATTCAAGTACTTCCTGGAGTCCAAGACCAAAATGGGAAATGCAGCTGGGTCAGATGCTTTGGACTTAGAGTTGCCTTCTTGGTTTTAAAATCTGAGAGATTCAGATACGTGGCCTTTAAGGGGACTCCTTGGCAAGCTAAGCCAGATGAAGCACCAATATCTTCACTTCCACATACTCATTGCCCTGGACATGAGAATTATTTGGCAATAGTTTGTGAAGTGGCCAGAAATTTGAAGCTTAATAAGTAAAAGATGAAAAGGAAAGGGAGATGTAATATTACAGAAAATTACGAATGTACATAAAGACACTTCTCTGGAATGATATGCAGGCTTGGAAAACTTAGTTAACAGAAATGGATTCAACCATAAGAAATTTTCTGACATCATAACAAGGATGTATGGGAAAGAATACACATTCTAATGGTGTTTTTTTCAAAGATGTGAGATTCTAGACTTTGTGCTTCAGCTATAAGGGGAGCACAATGCAATGATCTTATCTTTTCAATTTCTACAATGGAAGCATATTCTTTCTAAGAGGTGGGGACTTCTCCAAATATAAAAAGAGATTTCCAATATTGCACAGCCAAAAATAAAATTGATGCCACTAGAAGAAGCATTTAAAATTCTGGCATCTCCTAGAATACTGATTTATGCTTTTCCTGGAAAAGCACTGGTGATTGCTTATTGTATTGGTACATTTATTAATAGCACCTCCGTTCACTCTCCTTTATGTCCTGGTTTATAAGATGTTGTAAACAGAATAGTGCCCCTCTCAATGATATCCATGTTTTAGTTCCCAGAACCTGTGAATATATGAAAAGGGGGGAAATAAAGTTGCACGTGGAATTAAGGTTGTCAAATCAGCTGACTTTAAAATAGGGCATTTATCTGAGAGGGCCCAAAGCAAGCGCAAGGATCTTTAAATGTGGAAGAGAGAGAGAACAGAAGAGGGAGAGATGGCAATGTGAGAAGAACTCTGCCCTTGGCTGGTTGACTTTGAGTACAGGGGCTGTTAGCCAATGAATGCTGGCAGCTTCTAGAAGCTGGAAAAGGCAAGGGAATGGACTCTTCCTCCAGCATTTACTTATAGCACCTGGTTTCAAACTGGTAATCCTATGTGATAGGGACAGCAGGGACACACTTAGCAGCCATTGCCTACCCCTGCTTCCTTTTCTATTGTGTGCAGATGTTTCAATATGTTTTCATTCTGTAGCCCCTGAAAGATGTTAGGTCTAATGAAAAGGAGTTGCAACACCTACTTTCCACGTCATTGGACTCACCCAGGACAACTAACAAGGAGATGATGATGGACAACACCCATCCCAAGGAAGAGAGAGTGTCTGCAACTGCAAGCAAGATAGCTCCATCCATCTGCCCCATGGGTTCTAAGCCCCATCTCAATTAGAAGCAGAGTAGACATCACCATCTGAAAATCCTCAAGATTGGGGAAAGAACAATGGATTAAAGTAGACTTATTATTATTTTATTATAGACTTATTATTATTCTAGCAATGGAAGAACTCTTACCACTGATGTAAAATCAGTGGTCACCAGAGGTTCTGAGGGATGGGAGAGGGAAGAATAGGTGCAATATGGAGGCAATTTTGGCACATTGGATTTGTCTTCCATGACATTGCAGTGACAGATAAAGGCCATTTATATTTTGTGACAGCTTACAAAATTGTGTGGGACAGAGTATAAACTAAAATGTAAACTGTAGTCCATGGCTAGTAGCAATGCTTCAATATGTGTTCATCAATTATAACAAATGTACCACACTAATGAAGGATGTTGTTAATGTGGGAAAGTGTGGGAAGGGGAGGAAGTGGAGCATATGGGAATCCTTTATAATTTCATGTGACATTTATGTAATCTAAATCTTCTTTAAAAATAATAATAATAAAAAAAAGGTCACACCTTATCTTAAAACTGGAAACAGGGAATAAACAGTTCCAGCTGCCATCAGGGCCTGAATACTCAGTGACAGGGCAGCTCACTCTGGGGGGTGTATAAATACACTGCCCTCCAGCAGCACAGATTTTAATCTCTTATCCAAGGTGAAGTAGGGCATAGGGTCTGTAGAAATGTCATCCACAGCCCCTGAGGTAGTTGGTCTCCTAAGGAGAATGGCCATGATGGGATATTCTCCTCTGCTCTTTTGAACCCTTTGTGCTGTGTGATAAAGCAGTCATTTGCTGAAAATTTCTGCTGAGCCTGTGTTCCCATGATGCACGGTGTAGCAACTTGCTCCACACTGCGGGGTAGCCAGAGCAGGTGTTTTCAGCCCTATTTTATAAGTAAAGAAACTGTTAATTACAAGGGTAGGCCTATGGCATTCTATGAGTTGCAGACCTAGGTCCTGCACTTTCTGATTGCTCCAGCCAGTGTATTAAACATGCCACCAGCACATTTATGAAAAAAGGCATCTCAACTTCAATTTGTTAGAGTTGCCTGACGAAGACACATTGAAAATGGCTGAAAAAGTAGGAAGATAAGATTTCAACTCCCATTTTCTGTGCTCTGAGCCTGAATTTCCCAGCTATGGTATCCCTCCACATCAAGGGTATTGCAAATGGGTCCTCTTTCAGTTCTCCAGACTGGTTAGGGCCAGTGGCAGTCAGAATCCCCATTAACCTCAAGTGGATAATCTGTCTGTCATTTTCCTTTAGTGCTATATGTTCTGATTTGAAAACACAGAAGAGCACTGTTCTAAGCAATCAAGTAAAGCTGTTCTAATGAACTTGATATTTCTCATCCATATATTCATTCAATAGCTATTTATTGAGACCTCCAATATAGTCTCCATGTAGTGCCAGATGTGACAAATTAAACGGTGAAAAGACTCAACTCCTATTCCTGGGTAGTTTGTTGTCTAGTAGGGGAGGCAGACAAGTAAAGGGGCAAGTTCAGATCAGTTGATAATCGCAGGGGTTGATACAGGGGCTATAGGAATACTTAGAAGGGAGT
>JAQZBX010011483.1:0-42631 GCA_029593785.1 Cabassous unicinctus
TATCCATTGCGCCACACCCGCTTCCTGCCGTGAGGTTGCTGCATCAACCCACCGCACCGCTCAGGCCGGCGTGCCCTCACAAGGAGGCCTTGGGACCGAACCCGGGCCTCCCATATGGTAAACGGGGGCTCTATCCACTGAGCCACACTGGCTTCCCTCCCCTGACTTTTTAATTTTTAAATTTGCGTCCACTTTTCCCCAAATCCAGCACTCTGGATCCTTCTTACCTGCTCTATTTTTTTTTTTTTCAGAGCACTCACCATCATTTAAAATGTTATGTTATTTCCTATTTTATTAGATTTGTTTATTGTCTGTCCCCACTCAAAAAATTGAGGCTCCACCAGGGCCCAGAAGTTCTGTTTGGTTCACTTTCATATCTCTGAAGTATAGAATGCTGCCTGGCACAGAGAAGAGGAAAATATATATACTTTTGTTGAATACATGAAAGATTTCCCCTAAACTGTTTTTACACATTGTCTCCTCAAAGCATCTCGCTTTACAACAGCTTTGTCTTTTGCTCAAACCCCCAACTGCAAACACCAGACATCTCCTCTCCCCACCCCACCATGCTGACAAGTCACTCAACCCAGGCAGCACTTCTCACTTTGTGTGATGTAGAACACAAAGTGGTAGGAAAGCAACACACAGAGCTGTGCCACGGGAGGCACTGCACCCCCCTCCCATTCTTGCATACCGAGTGTTGTTGCCTCTTTACTGCTATTCCCTTTCTCATTTTATCTCGTATTGAAATTTGGTTTCCTTCTCTGCCTCATCTTCTCTCTCTGCCACCTGATCAGCATGCCCACAGCCAAGGGACACCTGGCCAAGCTGGCAGAGGTGCTTCCTTCTGCGTAGTGTGCAAGGGAATCGTTGCAAACAGAGTATGTTATGGGTTGAACTGTGTCCCCCAAAAAGATATGTTGAAGCCCAAACCCTGGTACCTGTGAATGCGACCTTCTATGGAAATAAGGTCATTGCCGATGGAATTAGTAAAGACGAGGTCGTACTAGAGTAGGATGAGTCCTTAATCCATCACGGCCAGCGACCTTATAGGAAGGAGAGAAGAAACAGGCACACACAGGGGATTCAGAGGCACAGACTGGAGTATGTGCATGCCAAGGGATGCCAGCAATGGCAGGCAAACACCAGGAGCTAGAAGAGGCAAGGAAGCATTCTCCTCTACACGTTTCAGAGAGAATGGCCTTGTTAATCCTTGATTTTGGAGGTCCAGCCTTCAGAACCCGAGATGATAACTTTCTGTTGTTTTAAGCCACCAATTGGTGGTACTTTGTTAAGGCGTCCTAGGAAAACTAAGAATGCTTGTTCTTTTACTCCTGTCCTACTAGGCTAATTGCTTCATTCATCCTCATCTTACCAAGTGTGCCAGTCATCTGTACAAAAGAGCAGGAAAAGCAAGGCCATGCCTGGCTGACCTCTGGGAGCCTAAGTTCTAAAGACACAGATGCAGACCATCTAGGAGGAAGCACCTCTGCCAGCTTGGCCAGCTGTCCATTGGCCATGGTTGTGCTGGTCAGGTGGCAAAGAGAATGGATGAAACCACACTATTTGGAGAGTGACTGTGCATTTAATGTGGAACAATTCCTGGAAGGAAGCTTCTACTACCAGAGATGCTCTGAGCAGATGGCAGGTTAGTAAGCCTTCTTCACCACTATTTAACATTCAGAAAAGGTCCTGAAAGGGCAAGAATGTGAGGTGGCCAATAAAAGGGGAGAAGGTAGCAAAAATATCTATATCATTAGAAGAGCTCCCAATGTAGAGTATCAGACACTGGGATTGAAAAGAAAAAAGTTCAAATCAAAGCTCAGCTGAACAGAGTCAAAAGAAGAGGATGATGTAGGACAGATTGGGTGGCTGGAGCCAAAATGTTAAGTGGTCTTATTTTTGGTGACTATATAGTTAATTGTCCAAATTGGGACACTTTTGAGACTGCAAGGGGATGGTTTTAATAATCATGCTCTGCCAACAGGCATAAAACAGAGCTGTCCTGGGCAAGCCGGGCTGAAGGTCAGCCTGGCTTCAGCAGCACAGTGGCTGCTTTGGGGAAGAGACCCTGGGACTTGCATCAGGACAGCGAGACTCTCCTTTCATACTCTCTTCTTTCCTCCCTCTTGCATGTAGTCACAGCTATCATTTTTGCCTGCCCAGGCCCTTTGCTTCCTTTGGGGAAACCATTCCAACTGCTTCCTTCCCTCAAGTCACGTGATTCTAGTGGGGCTGCCAATCCCCAAATTCTGCCCCCTGTGACCCAAGTCTGCCCACAGAACCCCATTGCCCTGACTCCAAGGCTTGGGTTGAGAGTGAGGAAGTGACTGACACTGGACCCATGAATATGCTTCCTGGGATTTTTTTTTTTAGGTGGAAATGGAGGAAAAGGCACGTTGTGCTTTGGGTCACAGAGTTTGAAGAATACAAATTGGGGGTTGTCACCAGCCACCTCTTCACCATTCATAGAAAGCCTGTCTGCTTGATAAAGGAATGAAGCCATTCCATCGAGAGAGACAAAATAACTCCATTTGATCTGTGTGCTTAAAACAAGTGATGCCTGTGCGCTTCCCATCTCCCCAGGTCAGTGCAAAGAAAGCCCAGTGCATTCCTTTCTCTGCTCAAGCTACTTTGAGCTGAGTTTCTATCAATTAAAACCTCTCCTCTCTTGACATTTATACCAATGGATTTTGCACACTTACCTGATTTAGAAGAAGTTAAGGGTATGGATTTCTGCAATGCCACTTCCAAATTGAGACTGGTGCTATTAATTAATAATACTTTCACAGTACTCATGGCTCACAGAGCTCTTTCATCCTCACAGCCACCGCTGAGATGGACAGACAGAAAATGGGGAGATTCAGATTCCCATTTCACAGAGAAGAAAACTGAAGCTTAGAGAAATCCAAGATCACAACGAAGTCAGTGGACAAAAGGGTCAAAATTCAAACAGCTTTTTAGGTCCAGAGCCTCTGCTTTTTTCAGCATGCCGCAACACTTGACAGAGAATTGTGTGGGGAGGGATTATTAAGTACTAGGATGGAGGACTTAGACGGCTGAGTGGAAAGAAGCTGTATGGGTGACCAGAAGGACCAGCATGTGGAGCTGGGATATTGCCAACCCAGCCTCTGTTGGGGAATTAAATAGACAACACATAAGAGTTAGGTTGTCGAACACTCTCGTGGGCATATAACCAACTCCTCAATTTAGCTGAAAATATTTTAAGTTGTGAATAAATCATTCTAAAAGGAACTAATAATTATGGTTTCCAAATAACCAATGTAAATGGTAATTCTGCTAAAAGAAATGAGTGACATAAAAATTTAGACAATTCCCAAATAGGTGTAATAATAGTAATGATAATGGCTACCTTTTGTGTGTCTACTGTGCTCCAAGCACCGTGCCACCTACTTTATTAAACGCAGTCTCTTCTCTCTCCCATGCTGGAAGGAAAGGGTTAATGTCCCGATATATGAGGAAACTGAGGCTCCGAATCATTTTGTGACCCAACCAAGGTCACACGCTGGTAAAGGTGATGCTAGAATCACAACACAATTTTTGTCTAATGTTCAAATTACTAGTAGATACTTGATACCCTTTTTAAAGAGTAGTAATATTATGTTTCATAGCTTTTAAGGAGATGATGGGGAAAAAAAGAAAAATTTTCCCATTTCTCCTTATACTCACAGTATATCAACTTACCTTCACTGACCTAAAATACAATTCTCATTCATTTTGCTGATGTCCATAGACATTTCTAGCTTTGAATCAGACAAAAATTATGTAATTTCTCACATAAAGGAATGGATCTGTTAAAATTGTTTCCCTTTATTTTATTCTTCCATGTAGAGTTATCACATGTGCAAGCTCAGCATTTTATCTCTTACCAACTAAAAAGCATATAAATGATTCAGAATTTAACCCTTTTATGCTCCCACACATTAGAGTCCCAAGATATTAGTTCATTATATGAAGTTGCTTCCATTTTAAATATGACTGATGCTCTCGCCCTTTATGAAGAATATAATTTTTAATCATAAAAATAAAATAATAGCAAGAGCAATTTACATTTCACGAAAGTGTATTTCCTCACGAAAGCCTTGTAAATCTAGTCACTTCTTCCAAAAATATTCTAAGACCGCCATATCCCTTAGTAGCCAAAATAGGTATCAAAAAGTCCATGTATGGTTTCAGCCTAGAAGGAATCTCCAGCCCTTTACTGAAAGCACATTTACTCTAATTCGCTACACAGTTCAAACGGGGTGTTTCCCATGCCCCAGTCTCATCACAAATCCTATGGAACAACGAATTGGGGAACAGGACTCAGCAGGGGCACACACAATGATGACTGCAAAAGCAGAAGCAAGTAAAATGGCCAAGGAAAGAAACTGGTAACAAAAACAACAGCATAAACTGCATTGGTAAACTAATCAGTTATTGATGTAAACATGAGAATACTTTTTTGTATTGTTTAAAAACAAAGGTAGCAACAACCAGCAAGAACTGGCAGAAGCATCTTTCTCAAAGCTCCGGGAAACAGCTGAAGGCTTGCCAAAATAGGGCCAGTGCAGAATCAAGGAAGAGTTAATAGCACAATTATAATAATATTCTTTCATCAGTTACAACAAATGTGCCACACGGGTGCAAGATGTTAATAACGGGGAAGGGATATGGGAACTCTGTATTTTCTGCATTTTTCTGTAAACCTTCAATTCTCTAATGAAAGAAAAAAGCTACTTAAAAGCAGTATGATTTCATGGCACCCTGACTGGCCCCTCCCCTATTGCCTCACCTGCTCAGTGCAGAGCCGTCCCCCAGTCCCACTGCAGGTGTCTGGTCTCAGTTCTGGAAGGAGCAGAGAAACCCTCTAGTACATACTGGGATCGTGTATGTCCAGCCCAGTCTGACTGGCGGCAACCTGAAGGACTGAACCAGGATATTGATCGCAGACTCTTCATCCCAGAACTTGCACTACATCCAGAAGGTGACTCACAGAGCTTTCTTGCAGAACACTGTGGGGGAGCAGTCAAGTTTTGGCTGGCTGAGTCAAGGGGTTCCTGGCTGAAGCACATACAGTGCAGGGCCTGGGACCATGTGGAAACTGTTTCCTAGGGAAGAGGGGGACATTTGTATCCGTATAAAAGGGGAACTCCTAGGGACATATGCACATGCCCAAGACAAGACACATGCCCACAAATGATGGGAAGGACGAACACCTTGGCCTGAAGCTATTCTCTAAACTCATTGTATGGATAAGCTCTAAGGGAGAGCAGTTTGCACAGGCCAATCTGCAAAGACTGGGAAACATGTTTTCTATTTTTTTTCCTTTATTATTTTTTTGTTGTTGTTGTTAGCTCCTGGCATTCAAGGAAAGCTATGTCATAACATTAGCTGGATAGAAGCTTAATGAAAAGACACCCCAGACTCTAAATTACAGTGATAACCCATTAAAATATCAAAATGTGTCCAGGTTTCAAGGAAGGGTCACAAAACATACAAAGAAACAGGAAGTGATAGCCCAGGCAAAGGAGAAGATTAATGCTTTAGAAACCACAATTGATGAGGGGACCAGACCTGAGACATACCAGACAAAGATTTTTTTAAATGGTCCTGGGAAGCAGGTGTAGCTCAGTGGTTGAGCACCTGCTTTGCATGTATGAGGTCCTGGGTTCAATCCCCCGTGCCTCTTTTTTTTAAAAAAAAATTGTCCTAAATATGCTCAAAGAGCTAAAGGAAATCTGGAAAATCATAGATGAACACAAAGAGAATATCAGTAGAGAGGTGGGAATTAAGAAAAGGAACCAAACAGAGCTGAAGGCCACAGTAATAGAAATCAAAAATTGTCTAGAAGGGTTCAACAGCAGATTGGAGCTGGCAGAAGAAAGAATCAGTGAACTTGAAGATAAGACAATTGAAATCATCCAGTCTGAGGAGCAGAAAGAAGAAAGAATGAAGAAAAGTGAACAGAGTCTGAGGAACCTGTGGGACAACATCAAGCAAACCAATGTACACATTAAGGGAGTACCAGTAGGAGAAGAAAGAGAGAAAGGGGCAGAGAGAATATTTGAAGAAATAGTGGCTGAAATTTCCCCAAATTTAGTGAAAACCATTAATATACACATCAAGATGCTCAACGAACTCCAAACAGGATAAACCCAAATAGACTCACACTGTAGCATATTATAATCAAAATGTTGAATGCCAAAGATAGAGAATTCTGGAAGTCACTAGGGAGATGTAGCATGTCACATACAAGGGAACCTCATTAAGTGTAAGTGCTGTTTCTCATTGGAAACCATGGAGGCAAGAAGGCAATGAGATGACATATTCAAAGTGCTAAAAGAAAATATTTGCAAACCAGGAATTCTATATCCAGCAAAACTGTCTTTCAAAAATGAACAAGAAAGTGGAGACTCCAAGAGAGAAGGGCACTTGGAAGGTCAGGGCAGTCCCCACCCGGCCCCACATCCTACAACCTGCACACCGCACTCGTTTTCAGCCCTCTTTCCCTGTTCAGCACCACCTTCTACCCCACCTACTTCCTGCCCCTCATGCAGCTGGAGTACTACCAGGAGGAACAAGCCATAAATTGAGCTCATATTGCTCAAGCACATGTGCAGCCACCAGGGTTGAAAGCGTGGTCTGAACCGTTTGGAAGGAAATGAGGGCATTGTCACCAACTCTGATTGTGAAGGTGGACATTTTCATGCTTCCGACTTTGCAGCAAGTATAAATCAGCTCCCGGTGGAACGATCGCTGGAGAAGAAAACTCTGTAATGCCATAATAAGAGTACTTGTGATCAAAGACTGTGCACAAGGATTAATATTCCCCCTTTTCCCCTTCTTAAATATCAGAAGAACCCTGCAACAAATCACACCTTTGAGAAGGTTTCGTGATTTTGGTTGACTTTCTAAAAATGAGGTTACCTCGCCCAGCTGTGTTTGGAGTAGATGTGCTTATTAGCCACTTACCCAGCCGAGCTGTGATATGAAGACAAGCAACCAGTGGGCTTGGGAAGATCTGTTTTGCCATCTTCCAAATAAGAGATTTCAATGATAAGCCACTATGCTGAGCTGCCTCATAGGGCTCTTTGAAAATATTAAAGTACTTTGTGTTTTTTAAGAATAAATAGTTCAGCTTAACCATCTCTTGTTGAAGATTGCTCTGTGTTGGAAAATAAATAAATATGAAACAAGTCAAACTAAATTGATACTCATGCTAAGTAGGAATCAATGTTTGAATTAATAGAAGTAAAAATGTGTATATTAAAATGATTTAGGGAAGCGGGTGTGGCTCAATCAATAGAGCTCCCGTTTACCATATGGGAGGCCCCGGGTTCGCTTCCCGGGGCCTCCTTGTGAGGGCAGGCCGGCCCGCGCGGCGCGGTGGGCTGATGCAGCAGGACCTCACAGCAAGGGGGAGATAAACAGACACAGAGGAAACACACAGCGAATGGACACAGCAAACACAAGCAGCAAGGGAGGGATAAATAAATAAATTAATTAATCTTTAAAAAAAAAAATAATAATAATAAAATAAAATAAAATGATTTATTTTCAGTTTTTTAAAAAAATGGAGAGATTAAGACATTCCCTGATACACAGAAGCTGAGGGAGTCTGTCACCACTAGACTGGCCCTACAAGAGACGCTAAGAGAGTTCTGCAGGTTGAAAGAAAGGACACTAGACAATAGATCAAAGCCACATGAGGAAATAAAGATCTCCAGCAAGGGTAAAAACATGGATAAGTATAAGTGCCAGTACTATTGTGTCTTGGGTTTGTAACTCCACTTTTTACTTCCTACAAGAAACAAAAAATGCAAATGTATAAAATGTAATGATAAATCAGTGGTTTTGGACTCAATGTATAAACACATATTTTTTGACAAGAACTATGTAAAGGTGGACGATGGAGAAATATAGAAACATAGTTTGTATATACTTTTTTTTTTTAGTCGTTTTATAGGTTTATTTACTTTGCAGTGCATCAGGAAGTAAGATGGGTAGATGGATGGGATGAGGTATGAATAAACGGAAGAATAAAGCATTGGTGATGGACCGTCCGTGGCAGTATATGAGCATCCACAGCAAAATTCTTTCGACTTTGCTATATGTGAAAACTCTCACAATAAACTATTGGGTAACAAGGTAAATCTGCAATTTTAGAGGGATATGGGAGTAGGGAGTACAATGATTAAAAACTCTTTCTGATTTAGGAGGATGACTGAGATACTAAATAACTAAATTTTATTAGAAAAATATATTGCTAATTATTAATATATATTTAAAAAGAAAGAACCATAACATATATCCTCCAAACTGTAGGATGGAATAAAGGAAATAAAGAAAACTTTATCAATTTGAGGCAGGGAAGGACAGAATAAATAAGCAAATATAGCCTAGGGTAAAGAGATTTTTCTCCCATTGGAATAAGGTGAAACGATAATCGCGATGCTAACACAACACTCACATGTGCATGTATGCCGGCACACGTGCACACACACGCACGCACACAATCACACCATTCTCTTTTCCAACCTTCCCTTGTTTTATAAGAAGTAAATTTCAGAAGTTTGGAATATAATTTCTTTCCTTCTCATTTGTTTTTATCATGTATAGAAAATTGCCAGTATTATCAAATATTTCCTGTTCACCATTTGCTTTAGACATGCGATGGACTATTTTACCCTCCATATGTCACAACTTCCCTAACAGACCTATACTTCTTTGTATCTGTTTTGCATTTGGTGTGATTTTTTTCAGATCTATCTTCCATTTTCACTAATTCAATTCTCATGTTTGTCTGCATGTAGACTTTTATTCCTTTTCATTTCAATTATGATTTTTTTACTATAGAATTTCTTTTTTAAAAAATCAAATATGCTGATCATTGTTTGGTTGTTTCTTAATTCTTCCTTATGTTTCAATTCCTTTTACAATCGTATCAACATAATTTGTATTTTCCACTTGGTGTGTATAATGCATGAATTCTTTGAGGCTCTTTTTTTCTCCCTGCTGACTCTTGCTCTTAGTGGCTTGTTCCTTTGTATCTTGCGAGCAGCTGTTTTTCGTTGGTGCACATGCTTTGGGTCCTATCTGAGAATATTTTGAGCCCTCATTTGGAAGGCATGTCCCCCTGGAAGACTTGCCTTTACTTCTGCCGGGTCCTTTCAAAACTTGGGTTTACTGTAAATCAAAACTCTGAATTATTTTGGACCATGCAAATTGTGTAAACTCAGGCCCCAAACTTACAAAAGGGACGTCTGTGGCCACAAATTCTCAAAGGAGACTTTTTATATCCACTGAGAATTGAGGCTGAGCAGACAAGTTTTTGCTCTCGGCCGCTGCTACCTGGGACATTTTCGAATTGTCCTAATGTTATGTAGGTTGGTCAGGATCCAACTCCCCTTCCTATATCCCAGCCTCTATTTTCAGCTCTGAAACGGAAGCGTTGTCCTTCTGGATCAGTAGATGCCCCTAAAGCTGCTGGGGGCTTCCATCCTGGCCTCCTTCCCTGGACCCCCCTGCTGGCAGCTTCAATGCTGATTCCTTCCCTGGACCCCCGCTGGCGGCTTTGATGCTCGCTTCCGTGGATCCCTTTGCCTATTTCTGGGCCTCTGAGGATCTCCTTTACTTTTACCCAAACTCATCCACTGATTTTAAAAGTTGTGTGTTATTTCCATGTTTCAGGTAGTGCTCTGGTGTTTGTGGGAATCTTTCTGACAAATTGCCTGAAATGAAATACTCTGAGCCCAGAAGAGGGAAACGGCATTCTCCCGGCTTAGCAGGTCAGCAGGGGCTCCAAGGAGGAGTGCCAGCACCCAGAAGGAAGGGGCTTGTTTGCAAGCACGTGAGATGCCTCTGGGGACCCCCAGAAATATGTGGTAGGGGAGTTCACAAATGGCTGTGGGCTTGGTGTCACCCCCCGAGCAGGAGCCAGTGTCATGGGTTATTCATCTTAGGATAACCACCGTCATGTCCACAGCCCAGGGGCTCAGGGGTCTCTAACAGTATGGATGATTCAAACACTCAAAGGCAACTAGAACACCAAAACACTGCAATTCTTTGTGGACAGGGACAATGGCTCTGCATCTCTGCAAACCTAGCTTGAAGGTGGGCCTTGAATAAATATTTATTGACTGCATGGATTATGCTGGGGCTGTTATTCATTAACCGTTTTTGCTTAAGAGAGATTACAACTTCTAAAAATCATTTCTTTTCTCCAGTAAAATCCTATAGGCTCAAGGATAACTTTTCACAATGAACAGGCCATTCATTAGCTGATTTTTTCCCCACTGTTGTATTGAATTATGATCAAGTCCTTCGGATTGTCCTTCAGTTTCCTTTAATAAAAAAAACTGCAACGAAAATATTAACCAACAGAACAAGGATCCAGTGAGGCTGATGAAGAATTACTAATATGTTTTGATAGTGCAAAGTACTAACTGAAAACGTAGAAGCTATTAAAGCATCAAGACGAGGCACCAAAGATTAAGAGGCTTTGAAGAGGAATTAGGAAACGTCTCTCAATTTGATGGCCTTGGCTCTTCAGGGGATTTCAGGCGATTGTTTCCTATTGAGGTCCTTACAGTTCTAGGTTGCACTTTAGATGAAACTGTAGACTTCATGTTAAACTGTTGAAGTTTTTTTTAAAAATTAAATTGTGATATTTTGATACAGGCATGAGATATCAAATATTAAAAGAAGCTATGTGACCTAATTAAGTCATGAAGGAATTACTAAAAGAAAAATTAAAGACATTTAAGGGGAGACACAAATCTTTATCAAACTTAAATAACCATGTCAGAAAAAAGTGTGTTAAAGTAAACGCACTGCTATGTTAGAAATTTCTCTAGAATTTATATCAAATCTAAGAAATAAAACCAGTAGTTTTGAAGTCAGTGCACATCTCTAGAATATAATTTCTTCTACCCCCAGGGGTTTGACTTGTACAACTTCCCAGGTCCTTCTTATGCCTCTGCCACCAACTTTGAGTGAAAAAGGACCTGGGGCCCTGAATCTCAAAGGAGTTGCAACATCTGCTCTCCAGTTCATTGATGATGATGGTCAGCGACCATCCCAAGGAACAGAGAGAGTCTGCAACTGCAAGCAAGATAGTCCCATCCATCTGCCCCGTGGGATCTAAGCCTCCTCTCAGTTAGAGGCCAAGTGAACATCACCATCCCCGAATCCTCAGGATTGGGGGAAGAACAATGGACTAGAGTAGACTTACTGTTATTCTACTATAGACTTATTGTGATTTTAGCAATGGCAGGACTTTTATCATTGATGTGGAGGCAGTGGCCACCTGGAGATTCTGAGGGGAGGGAGAGGGAAAATAAGTGCAATATGGGGGCATTTTAGGGACTTGGGAATTGTCCTGAATGACATTGCAATGACAGTTACAGGCCATTATATATCTTGTCATAACTTACAAAATTGTGCCAGAGAGAGTGTAAACTACAATGTAAACTATAATCCATGCTTAGTGACAATGCTTCAAAATGTGCTCATCAATTGTAACAAATGTACCACACTAATGAAGGATGTTCTTAATGTGGGAAAATGTGGGAGGGGTAGGGAGCGGGCATATGGGAATCCCCTACATTGTTTATGTAACAGTTATGTAATCTATGTATCTTTTTAAAAAGTATGTATATAAAGAACCTTGGATTGAATCACAGCTCTGTAACTGGCCAGCTCTATCACCTTATGCAAATTATTTAATCGCCCTATGTCTTGGCTTCCTAATCTAAAAATGGGATGTAAAGTAAGTCATCATTCAAGAAGTGGGAAATAAGATGGCCATTTTAGAATAAAACCATGAAATCCACATGACCAAGTTGGCAAGCCCTAAAAGAATAATTTCGTATTAGGCAGGGCTTTCTAGGGAAACAGAGTTGACAGGAGAATATCTGTAAATACTATGAGATTTTTATGAAATTCCCTCATGCGACTGTGGGGATGCACAAGTCCAGATTTCACAGGGCAGGCGGCAAGCCAGGGACTCCAATGAAGGTCCTTGATGAGTTCCCAGGAGACGCTGTCTGAAGCAGAGATGGGAATTCTCTCTCTGATGCTGAAATTTAAGGCCTTCTACTGATGGGATGAGACGTCACACACTGCTGACAGCAGTCTCCTCGGCTGATTGTAGATGTCATCAGCCACCTATGCAATCATCTCACTGATGATCAAAGCCCACAACACGCCCTTGTATTATAAGTAGCCCAGTGCTTGCTTGACCAGACAACTGGGCACCATTGCATGGCCGAACTGACACCTGAGTCAAACCATCACAAATATAGTCTAAAATAATCTTCTACAAGTGTGGTTGGTGGAGGTTCCCCTGCCTCAGAATCACCTAGGGAATTTGTTTTAAATGCAGATTCTCTGGGTCCCATCTCAGATGGAGGGAACCAAGATTCCTGAGGGCTCAACCTAGGAAGCTGCATTTCAAAGAGCTCCATCTAGTAATTCTGCTCTGGGAGGTTGAAGATTATTGGCCTAAACAATTAAGTACAAATATGCAGATGAAAAGTTTCTCTCAAACAAGCGTTTAGGGCAAGCACATATTCTGTCGTTTAAGCTTGTGTTAGGCAAGGTTTCTCACGTAAAAATCGGTATTTCTCTTCCTTGTGCTTCCCTGTCCTGACGTGCTTTCTCTGCCCTACTTCAAGGGTCAGTTGCCTCTTATTTGTGCTGCTGTAACAGCTTCTTAATGGTGACCATGCAAATCTGTTGTTCACACAATCGCTACAAAGAGTCATATGAAATGAAAATCTGACCATCTCGCTGCCTGGCTGAAAATCCGTTTCCCCATAACCATGGTTCTCAAAATGCAGTCCCCACACCAGAATCGTCCCCTGGGGGGCTTGTGAGAAATGCAAATGCTCTTCCTAACCCCAGACCTCCTAAGTCAGGCACTCTGGAGGTAGACCCCGCGTCTGCATTTTAAAACTCCATCCAGGTGACTCTGGACCTGGCATTCAAGGCCGTCTCTGACCTAGCCTAGGTCTGAACTCTCTGTCCATTCCGGGATTTGAATTTGATATCTGAGGAGCTGAGGCACATTTGTTATTCCCAGGTGTGGGAAACACCTCCGTGGATCTTGGCCTCCTGGGATTCCTGCCTTCATGCAGTGCCCTCCCACACTGAATAGGGCTAAGCTGTGTAACCAGTAGGGTATTGTGACTTTAGAAGCCGGGTAAATCTCTCTCTCAGATCCATTGCTCCAGGGGTAGACAGCTGCCGTATGCAAGGACACCCAAGCATCTGTGGAGCAGTCCAGGGGCGAAGGGCTGAGGCCTCCTGCCAACAAGGGGCCCTAACATGCCGGACATGTGAGTGAGCCACCATGGAAGTGGAGCCTCCAGGGGACACAGCCCCAGGTGACAGCTTGACTGCACCTCATGAGAGAAGTTGCACCAGAACCGTCCAGCTAAGGCAATTCTCAACCACTGAAAGGGTATGAGATAACAAATGCTTGTTTTAAGCCGCTGTGTTTTAGGGTAATTTGTTATACGGCAGTAGATGACTAATACACCATCCTAGTTCTCACTCCTTTGCTTCTCTTCATTCTCTCCCCTCTACCTGGAAAGCTTCCCCTCCTTTCTTCCCCCTAAATCCTTCTTCATCTGGTTAAGATTAGTCCACCTTTTAAGATTCACCTGAGATACCACCTCCTCAAAAACAAAACAAGCAAACAAACAAGCAAACAGAAACCTTCCCTGGCCCTTCAGCCCAGTTAGCATCCACTCTGAATTCCCATGAGACTCTGAGAATTGTGTTTCTGCCTTATTTTATAGTTACGTGCTTACATTTTGTCTCAGTTGAAAGAGCATCCTGAAAGCAACAAGTGTACCTTATTCATGTTTGACTAACACTACCCCCCAACCCAGTCCTTGGCACTTAGGAGGCACTTAGGAAGTCTTGTTGGGTGGGTAGTAAATAAAGGATCCTTGTGACTGTGTCAAAAAAAAAAGTGCTTCATAGAAAGTGACTAACAAGTCCCTGTAATTTCTGAATAATAATTAGGTAATCTAAGCACCTTTAAAAATAAAAAATAAAAAAATATATATATATAAAATAACATTTATGTAAGCAAATGCACATATATGCATATGTATTTATATATCATCTTACAAATATTGGTATGTATTGTGAAAAATTTTGATTTTTACCCACAATAAAAAAAAAAGAAAGAAAAATATGTAGGAAAAAAAAAAAAAAGTGACTAACACATGGTGCCTTGTTCACCCACAGGTCTCAATCAATGTTTCCATGTCTTCCCAAGGGAGAAGTGGCTTCCAAATCAAAGTTAAATCTCATCACTTTGGTGGATTGCATTTTCCAAAGATGGCCACTCCAATTTATATCCAGTCCCAGTGCTTCTCTTGCAGTGTAATACTGACGTTCCCCTTCAAGTGGTGGGGTCTGCGGTCACTTCCTGTGAACCTGGGCAGAACTTTATAACCGCTTTGATTATTAAAATGGGAAGAGGTGGAACTGCTTGACTTCTGATGCTTGGTCATCAAGTCATGAGGCCCTTGGGAAGCTCGTCTTTGGAGCACAACCACCACGTGGCGAGAAAGCCCTGGAGAGGCCACATCTGAGGCTCAGGGAATGAGCCTCCGGGGATTCCAATCCCCAGCCTTCGCGAGAGCTGAGATAGCAAGCCTGAGCCCTGCGCGCAGGCGCAGAGAAGCTCTCCACCACCCAGAATGGAGCCCACGGGTCCCGGCACCTTCCGGCCGGCTGGATTCAGAGCATTCCTCTGGGGCACAGACTGGTCTTAAATGCCCACAGCCTCCGGGCCAGGCCTCTTGCTTCCTCAGGAGCCGTCAGCATCACTCAAGATGGCTGACGAGCATGCAAGATGGTGGGCATGGGAGAGGGAGGCGGCCAAGCCTGCCGGCCAGTCGGCCCCCGGGCGTAAACCGTGCCCCTGCCTGGCTGGCTCACAGCGCGACCCACGCAGTGCGCGAGCTCTCTTTTCTGTTTTACAGTCCCTCTGAAACTCATGCAGGTTGCCCTTTGTCTGCCCCTCCCCGTATATCTGGAGCGATGGGCTTGGCCACGTCTTCAGGGGATACAGCATTACAGACCTCTGGATTTATGTCTGTTTGCGGGGACCCCCTCCGGTCCCTGCACCGGCAGGGCCGGGAGAATCATGTTGCATCCTAATAGGTCTGGCCCAGTTTCTGACAGCTTATTTTGACAGAAGCATAAAATTCAAGGATTGTTGCTCAGCCCAGAAGCTGTAGGAAATTTTGGGGGAAAAAAGAATGCTTACACGTGAGCCTCCCTGTCTCCAAACTGCTCTGAGTCAGTTTGTGAAAAATAAGGAGAGCTAAGCCAGCAAATGTAATGGCAGTAATGGCTGGTCTAGAAGGAACACCGTTAGTCCCAGAGGGTGCTGCATGAGCGTACATTTTCCCCGAGGCTCAGGGGTCACCATCTGCTTTTTGAACAGATCGGAGGCCTGTTAGGGAGGCCGGGGAGGGGTAGCCAGACTCCAAGATGACCCCCCACGATGCTGCCTTCTGGTCTCTGCACCCGTGTGCAGTGCTCTTCCGCATCGCACGGCGCTGAGCTGTGTGGCCAAGAAGACATTGCAGGGTGGACGTTGTGTGGCTGCCACGGCTCCGCCTCAAAGCACCACTCGCGCTTTGCTCTTCAGCGTCGCTTGCTCGGGGGGCCGGGGGTGGGGGCGGCTGCCGTATGAGAACCCTCGGCAGCCGTGGAAGGCGCCCGTGGAGGAGAAGCCCAGTCCCCTCTGCTGCCAGCCAGTCACGTGGGGGAACCACCTTCCACGCTGGCTCTGCAGCCCCCGTCCCGCCGCAGACGCCTGCAGTCCCAGGCCGCAGACGCTGCAGCTGCGAGAGGAGCTGGGAGCCACGGCCCAGCCCAGCTCCTCCTGAGCGCTTGTGCCGCAGGAGCTGGAGGATAACACGTACACATTGTGATAAGTCACTAAATTCGGGGGCAACTTGTGTAGCATTAGACAGCTAATGGGGGTATATAAATTAGGATTAGAAATCGTCCCCCCCAGGTTATCGCCAGTCTGTAACTCCGCCGTGCCGCGCCTTGACAGGCACACGCTTTGGTCTCGTGTGGGCAGTGCCAACTTAGAACAAGGAGTCTGGAGGGCTGAGCACCACACTGGCCTCCAGGACACAGACATCGGCCCAACTGCCCCCTCCCCCAAGGTTTCTCCTGGATTCCAACATGGCCCCAGGAGCCGCTGGGGACTGGCTTTGCTGGCGTGCACACCAGCTTGACACGGAATTATTAAAACATTCACAGGCGGTCCACAGTGCTCCTGTAATCAGGAGCAAAGACCGCTTTATCAAGAGGGCAGGGCAAAATTCAAAAGGAACAGATCCCTTTGAAAAGAGTCCAGAGTCCGTTGGTTTAGAAGGGAACAGAAGTTTACCAGGGCAGCTGTTAAGGCGCCGGCTTTGCCATAGGATTGCCTTATGGGATAGGAAAGGGTGGGAGCGGTGAAGGAGCATATGCGGCTCCCAGAGCCCCCGACCCTGGTGGGAGAGGCTGCTGTACGACTCGCTTGAGGCCGGCTCCCGTAGTCCTGCTGGAACGAGGTATTGCTGGTGGGCGCCGGCGGGCAGTTCTGCAGAAATAGTCTAGGTTCTCATTTCGAGATGGCAAAAGAAGAAAACCCAAAACTAAAGGAGACACATATTCATCTCTCATGTAAGTACAGAGATGTGGTTTTGGGTGGGTGTGGTGGTGCTCCATGGTGCCAGGGACTCAAGCTCCTCTCTTATTGTTCTGCCGTCCTCAATATATGGTGCTCTTCTCGTGGCCCAACATGGCTGCTCAAACTCCAGCCATCACAGCCCTATTGCCACCAACAGGAAATGGAAGAGCAAGAAAGGAATACCACCTCCCTTAAGGAAACATCCCAGAAGTCACATGTGATACTTCTGCTTGCATGCCATTGGCCAGAACACAGGCATGTGGCCACCCCTAATTAGCAGGGGCTGGGAGCTGGAGCCTCTTATTCTGGGCAGCCATATGGGTCTGACCGCCCTGGGACTACCATGCTGTGTGAAGGTCCAAGCCGGCCACGTGGAGAGCAAGACCCTGTACGAGAGCACTGAGGCGCCACACATGGGAGTGGAATATTCTCAGACCATCTGGCCCAGTCCAGGAGCCAGCTGAATGCAGCTGAGTAAATAAGCCCAAGTAATGCTACACGGAGCAGCAGATCAACCCAGCCCAGCCCTGCCCCAATTCCCCAACCACAGAATTATGAGCAAATAAACTGGTCGCTGTACTAAGCCACTAAGTTTGGGGGCAGTAGATAGCCAAAACTAAAAGAGGGAATAGCACGAGAAAACACACAGTGCTGACCAACAGCCTGCGGTAGGAGGGAGCAAGAGCACAGACCTGTGTGCAGGGTCCTAACGAGGCGGCCTCGGGCCTTCCAGAGAGAGCTGTGTCCAAGGGGAGGGTCTGCTGCATCAGGACCACTCGAGGCAGGATCCAGACCCAGAGCAAGTCCTCCTGGGCCCTCTCTGCTCCTAACAGATCTGAGGGTCATCAGACTAAGGAAAACTTCATGGACAGCAGTTGAGGAGGGTGGAGATTCCGGTGTGAAAGGAGGGGTGGGTTTGTATCACGTATCGTGAGCAAGGACTTTGAGAGTTTATGTAGGGAGGCTACTGTATTTTCTAAGCAACATGTTTTAGATTTATAAAAGAGTTTCTCTCCTTGCTGCTGCTTCCTTCTCGGTGGCTGTATCCTCAGGAGCAAGCTGCTCTACCTGGTCCCAGAAGGAGCTGGGATAGGACCTGAAAGGGCAAAGCAAACAACCCGATTTGACTTACACTCCGTAGGCTGGGTGTGGAGTCGCGTCCTCCATTGCACATGGCAGGTTTCATCTTCATTTTTGGTTGTGGGGAAATAACCATATATTCACGGATGTTTTGTAATTTTTTTTCATGGATGGTTTTTGACGTGCTTTCAAGGCCCCAGCCAAATGTCTCCTGCTCCTCATAAGCACAATAGTTTGCTGGTTGCTCTATTTTTTTTTTTTTTAGCACATTTAGTTGTTTTTCTGAATGGTTCATTACACAAAATCTGTACTGATGTGCGTTTCAGAGCTTTTCTTTTCTGTACCCATTTGGAATGTGCTGAGCTTCAAGCAAGACAGCATTTAACAGTGGCTGAAAAGTGAGGCATTCTCACGCCTCGAGACGTCTGAGCTCAGCGTCGTCACCCAGCGTCCGAGCTCCGTCCACGTCTGCCTCAGCAGCCTCGGCACGAGGCTTCATCTTCACAGTTGCTGGGTGCTGGCTGCCCTTCTAGGCGCCATGCCTGTGTTCCGGGGGAGGAAGTGTGCACACCAGTCAAGTATGCGCCTTTTAAAGAGTGTTCCTGGGAGCCCCCACCTGGAACCTCCACTTACATCTCTCCAGGCAGAACCGGGTCTCACGGCTTTCTCTAAAGAGCGTCTGGAAAGGGGTTCTTTTTTTCCTTCTCTGCCACTATAGTAGGGAAGGGCAAGAGGAAACGGGCTTGTGTGTGGCTTTTGGGTGGCCATTTGGCAGTGTACTTCCTCTCTACACTGTTCCGAAAAGCGGATGAGATTTTTCTTAGGCTTCTCTTAGCATTTGCAAAACCATCTCTTCAGCAATGGGGTATTATAGCACAGCTTACTTGGAAATACCTAGCACAACCTCTCTGGGTGCATGGATGATAGAGTAAAATTCCATCAGAACCTGATAAGTTGGATCCAAAACATTCGACTGCATAAAAGGTATTGTGAGGTTAGTCAAGGAAAGCCCAGGCTGGGAATTTTTTTTTTTTTTTATGATATTATACAACTGTTTTTTGTTTTTTTTTTAATAATTTATTTTAAAGAAACTTTAGATTACATAAATGTTACATAAAAATTTAGGGGATTCCCATATGCCTGACTCCCTCCCCCTGCCACACTTTCCCACATTAACAACATCCTCCATTAGTGTGGTACATTTGTTACATTTGATGAACACATATTGAAGCATTGCTATTAACCATGGATTATAGTTTACACTTGTGGCCATTGGCCAATTTAATGTAATTATGAATTCCAAAAATATAATTGGACCATGCTTGCAAACTGATCTGTTAATCTAGGTATGATTGAGTTATGATTGGGGCGTTGACTGGGCCACGTCGGTAGGGCATTGAGCCCCACCCCTTGGTGGGTGGGGAATCAAATATAAAAGGCAAGGCAAGAACAGAGTTAAAGTGCCTTTTGAGAAGCAGTTTTGATGTTGGAGAAAAGGCCTCAGAAGAAAAGTGAGCCATTCGCCTGATCGTCTACAGCTGACCTTGTGGAGGAACCAGAGGAGCTAAGCCCGGAGAGAAACGCAGCCCTGGGAAGAGAGGAACCCAAGAAGCCTGAACCCTGGCAAACGCTGGCAGCTGTCTTGCTCCAACACATGGCAATGGACTGTGGTGAGAGAAGAAACTTAACACTTTATGGCCTGGTATCTGTGGACTTCTACCCCAAATAAATACCCTTTATAAAGACCAACCCATTTTTGGTATTTCACATTAGCACCCCTTGGCTGACTAATACAAGACTGTAGTTTACACTCTATCTGGCGCAATTTTGTAAGTTATGACAAAATATATAATGGCCTGTATCTGTCCTTGCAATGTCATTCAGGACAAATCCAATGTCCTGAAAATGCTCCATATTGCACCTATTTTTCCCTCTCCGTCCCCTTGGAACCTCTGGTGGCCACTAACTCCACATCAATGATAGAAGTTCTTCCATTGCTAGAATAATAATAAGTGTATAGTGGAATAACAGTAAGTCTGCTTTAGTCCATTGTTCTTCCCCCAATCCTGAGGATTCTGGGATGGTGATGCCCGCTCTGTTTCTAATTGAGAGGGGGCTGAGATCCACGGGACAGGTGGGTGGAGCGCTCTTGCTTGCAGCTGCAGACTCTCTCTGTTCCTTGGGAGGTCACTGGCCATCATCGTCTCCTTGCTAGTTGTCCTGGGTGAGTCCAATGAACTGGAGACAGGCTGGGAATTTTTTGTCGCACCTGATTTTTCCTGTCTCAGCTGCGGTTTGGCGCCACCTGGTGGTCCCTGACTCCAACCTAAATAGTTGTGTCGCTGGGTTCCTGGGACGGGGCAGGGATTCCAGGTTAACAGAAGTCTGTTTAGTCAGCCTGCTCTGAGGACCTCAGACCAGGAGAGTGGACGAGGGGCACCCCCGCTATTTCTTGGTTTGGTGGAGGTCGCTTGCCATTTCCCTGCCTGGCCTTGTCCTGCCTTCCAAAGGGGGCACAAATCACATTATATCCCAGTTCACATTAGGGAATTACAGCATGTGTGCACATGCGGCCACCCCCCCCCCCCACACAATTTTGTATTTATATTGATTAGAGCAGTCTATTAAACGAGCTGAACTTGATAGGGCACAAACAGAAAACATGACTCGCCCTCTGAGGGCTCTTTCTTTCTCTGTCCTAGCGAAGAGTCTGGTGCTTTCCAGGGCTCCTCTGGTCACTCGTAGATAGAGTTGTCTGGTTACTTCCACCATAATTTTAGCCTCCCTTCTGAAATTAAACTAAAATCCAGTGTGATGATCGAAATTCACAACTTTAGACAATGTTATGCTTCCTTCCTCGCCATGTTGGCCGATTTCAAGCCAGGAGCTGCAGTGGGTGAAGGAGGCGGTCAGTGTCTCCTCTCCTTTCCCTTCTCTCATGAGCTGTTTCCTGACCCCTGGGGAGGCCCTTGGGGGAGGGAGGGGTGGAAGAAGGGAAGGACTGGCTTGCCCAGCTTTCCTTGCTTTTGCTGGGTCATCTGATGCTGGCATTTTCTGGCTCAGTGATGCTCAAGGCTAAGCAGAGACTCTCTGTGGTCCTCTTCAGCTGCTAACCTCCAGGTGCCACCCCCATGAGGCAGGTGCCACCTCTCCTCCCGCTGACAGTTATGAGTGCAGCAGGGTCTTGTGGGGGTCTGTCTCTGGGCTGGATCATTTAGCTTCTCCAGACCTCTCTCTTGAGCCTTTGAGGAAATCTCCAGGCTCACTCCCTTCCTCAAGGGTCCAACTTGGCTCTTGGGGGAAAAAATTACACTATTTCCCCCCAGAGCTGCTGGAAATGCAGTTTGCTCCCCCAGCAGCCTTCTCTCATCCTCTGCCTCTTTTTCTGCTTTGCTGCCTCTGCTTTTTCTGGCCACAGCTTCTCATACTAGTCCTTGTGCTTCCCAAACTCCAGAGATTAAAAGGTCTTTCACTTCACTGTCTAACTTCATTTTACCTCCATGAGATATTGTCACTATAATTTTTTAAAGTGGTGATAATGTTCAGTAGGCACACTTGTTTGTTTTACATAAATAAAAGTAATCTTTTTATCATATTGTAAAAAATAAAAATAAAAAAAAAAAGCTCTTTGAGTGCTTCCTTTATAAATGAAAATACCACAGTGCTTCAACAACTCTCTCCAGAGAAATCCTCTCTTGACTTGCTCCTTCAAGCTTTTCATACTTTTGAGAAACGAAACAAAAGGCAAATATCAGACACATCCCTTTCACAAGTCCTGCATTATACGTGGCCACGAACCTTTCTTTGGAATGCGGGGTACTTGACATCTACTCAGAAGTGCTACACTGCATAACTCGTAGGGGTATCATTTATATAAAACATAATGAGACTATAGAACGTAGCGTGACAGTGTTGCCTAGAGTTGTGAGACTGCAGGCCTGGAAGTACTGTCTGCGGGCTTTGGGGCTCCAGGAGAGCACTGTTACAAGTAGTAGTAGTAACAGCTAACACTCGTGGAGTGCTACCGTGTGCTCCGCACTGTCCTAGATGCCTTACAAAGTTATTCCAACCTCCTAACAGTCCTGTGAGGCAGGTACTTTTATCCCTGTTTACAGAAGAGTAAATTGAAACCCAGAGAAGTTTCATGACTTGTTCAAGTTCACACGGTTGGCAAGTGGCAGAGCTAGACTTCAAACCCAGGAGGATGAGTATCTTGTAACCCTACCCTTTACATCTACCCTGAGGCTGTCACTTTTCTGCAGTTAGGACATGGCATGGGCCCTGGAGTCAGGCAGGTGCGGCTCAGATGCCCACCCTGCCATGGAGGAGCTATGTGGCTTCAGACGAGTCATTTAATGCTCCTGAATCTTGGTGTGCTCACCTGTAAAGGGGATTCCAATCCCTACTTGACAGAGGTTTTGGGAGGATTAATTGTTTGCTTACTTTTCATATCTCTTTGCAGAGAGAAAGGAGTCAAAACTGCATGGAAGTCAGACAAACGTGAAATTATCAATGCTACTAGGATGGTTTGGAGCTCTGTACACCAGAAAAACATGTTCTTAAATCAAATCCATTCCTGTGGGTGTAAACCCATTGTAAGTAGGACCTTTTGATGAGGATACTTCAGTTAAGGTGTGACCTACCTCATTCAGAATGGGTCTTAATCCTATTAGTAGAGTCCTTTATAAGCAGATGAAATCCAACAGGTAGAGAGAGCCAAGGGAAACAAGAATCCGAAGGTCAATGAAACCTGGAAGAGAAGGGAGAGGTTGCCATGTGCAATGCCATATGACAGAGGAGCCCAAGACTAAGGATCACCAGCAGTCAGCCCCGGAACGCCAGTCTTCAGGATGAAAGGGTCACCTGATGATGCCTCTATTGGGACTTGTTCCTTGTCTCAAAACCATGAGTTAATAAATTCCCATTGTTTAAGCCAACACATTGCATGGTATTTGCTCGAGAAGCCAGGAAATTAAAACACCATCACACATGGACGAGGCAGGGAAGACCTAGATAATTCATGATTTCCGTGAAAAATATTTAGTGCATGGGTATGGGGCGCCAGGCACTCGCTAATAGAGGCTTTCAGGGCAATGGAGTCAGTAAATCCTGCGCAGGTCATTCACACACCACAAAGGCTCGGTGTCTTTGTGAGGTCGTGGAGAGGGCACCCTTGGGCTGCGGCGTCAACCCTGACCACTTCTGCTTCCTTCTCTGGGGGTCATGACGAGGCTACAGTCGTGACACAGCGCGCTCCCTACAGGGGACTCTGCGCCGCTGGCGCCGGCTCCTTCCAGAAGGCGCGCAAGTCGGGGCGGCTCCTCACCCGGAACCTTTCTCCGCGGCCGACAGCCCGCCCGGACCTGGAGCGCCGCGGGCCGGAAGCGCGGCACGGCAGGAGCGCGAGCGCGGGCGCGAGCGGGCGGTGGAGGACGCTGCGAGGATGGCGGCCTTCTCGGGTACGTCTGCGGGGTCCGTGGCGGGGAGGCCGCGGCGCGTCAGGCCCTCGGTCGGGGCTCCCGCGCTGGGCGCTGGCGGCTGCCGCGAGGGCCCGGGGCGGGCCGAGGCCGCTCCCGGCGCTGCCCCTCGTGCGGGCCCGGGGCCTGGGGCAGCCGCCTGGCGACGTGGCCGCCGCGGGAGCTCCTTCCGCCCGCGCCGGGGCCGCCAGCGGGGCGGTGGGGACTGACGGCCCTCGGGCTCTCGGGTCCTTCCGAGAATAAACGTCCTATACGTAAGCCTGATTGTTATTTCCCATTTAAACGCGGCGATGTCGCCGTTAACGTCCAGTGGTGAAGCTGCAGGTAAAGCGTGTTCAATCCAGGTGCTCACTAACCCAGCCTAAGTGTTGAAAGTTAATTATAATTCCAAACAGGATTTGAAGCGGCTTCTCTAACTCAGCAGTTGTCGTTTTCCCTCTTTCTTTATCATCGTCTCTTGAAGCAGCCGTAATTTTACCAAGTTTGATAAATTTCTACGGCGGTAAATGTATCAGGTTAGGCCTATTGCCTTTTAACGTTCATAACCTATTAAAATGATTTCAGATGTTATAACATAGTATTGTGCATTCTCCAGTTTTCTCCCATAAGAATATAAAGAATATTAGGAATTCCAGATCTCTAGTTATGAGGGAGATCTTCTTTTATTTGCATCTTACAATAAGAGTCAAGGGCAAAAATATTTGAGTGGTTCCAGTTTTTTTCTTCTTCTTCAGCGCTCTTCTAAAACAGCATTTTGGAGCCAAGATCTGTAGATGAGTTCTAGGTTGTCATTTTATAGGTTCACATCTTTGGGAGTCGGACACATTTTCAGGAATAGTTGGATAAAGGACTGGAAGAAGAGTCGGTGATATGATGAAATAAAAACCAAAGTATAATTAAATAAAGAATATGAATATTCCTGTTTTTTTCCTTTAAGTGTTAAAGTGTTATACTTAAAATTAGGTTTCAAAGAAAGCATGCAGAGAACATGACCAGAATGAGACAAGAATTTATCAAGAATTTGCTGAAAGCACTCTATGGTTGCTGCTTGTGATGCAGCAGTTTTACAAGTGGTGTCAGCCTGTAGTAATGTCTGTAGCATGTTTGAGACCATCACTCCTTTTCTCAAAGAGAAGAGAGAATTTTAGAAGAGAGAATGCAGATAGGCTGTAATGGGGACAATTCTTAGAAAGATCTGCCTGGATATGCAGCTTGATTAGTTTCTCTCTCTGGATTTTCCAGGGAAAAGCTTTCTTTCTTTCTTTTTGGAAAATGATTTTTCTACTTTACCCAGTCACCATTTTATTATAAAATTTTATTATATAAAATTTTAGTGTTGCATCTATTGTGTTCATTGCTGGCATGATTCTTCTCACCTGATGCAAAGAAAAAGCTGCTTTTGAAAAGGATATATTCTATTTATAGGGTTTGTCTTATGCCTTTTTCACAAATAATTACAAAAAATATAAAAATTCCCAACTGACGATATCTGGGGCTTTGAAATATTTAAGTATTGTTCAATTTTTCTAGAAATATTTACTTTTGTAACTAGAATAGTAATAATAAAAGCTGCATTCTACAAATGCAGGCTTTAAAATAAAAATCACTTCTAATTTTGTAAGTAATCCAACTAACTACTCCATGTAGAACTCCCCTCTACAGTTCATTTGAGAAATGATAAAATTACAAAAACCAGTAAGGAACAGCCGAATCCTTCATTTAGGACTCACCTTGAAGTGGAATTATTTAAATATGTGGACAACTAAGAACAGACCAGTTCTTCAGCTGACATTTCCTATTGGAAGAGTCTATACCCCTGACTCCTCCCTCTTCAGTTAGCCAGAGTTTTGATTATGGCTGCCAATAATTGTGAGCTTTGCCCACTTGTCTGTTCCTATTTCCTAGACCACTGAGGGTATTCACGTCGTCACTGAATAACCAAGTTCATGAAGGCCACATTATCTCTAGATGAAACAACCAAGATGCTGGTCTAGAATCTTCTCTGATTCTGGCAGATTTTTCACTAGTCACAAAGATAAACACTATGTGGCTCCTTGTATTAAGTAAACAACTGTGTCAGGTGCATTAACATAATCTTCCTGTAGCTCTCCTGGGTAGGTAATAGTAACCCCATTTTGCTTATGAGAAAACAGGCATATAGTCTTGCCGTAAGTCATGTTACTAGTAAGTAAGAGCTTGTTTTGAACCTAAGTCTTTCTCCAAAACTTGAACTTTTTCACACTTAGTAGGTACTTTATAACTGAGCTACACTTGAAAGCTTTCCTCCTCTTCTATGAAAAAGAGCAGTATGATTTATATTAGGTTTAATATGTGTGTTTTTTTTAAATTTGTTTTTATTTTCAGAGATGGGTGTTATGCCTGAGATTGCACAGGCTGTGGAAGAGATGGACTGGCTGTAAGTACATGAAAGTTAAATGTACCCGTGACAACTGTTTTTATAATTTAAACAGTTGTTAATGATTTTATCAAAATTTGGGAGGTCTAGTTGGGTAAGTGAAATTTTCACTTTTTCTTGTGATTCCCTGGATTATAGAAAGTTCGCTTTGATACATTTAAAATTTCAATATATTTCTGCTGAAAAAGATTCGTTGTATTTACCAAATCAAATGTTCTTTTAAGCTTACAGTTTAACATGATTTAATTTACTTCGGTGATTTATTTTAATCTATTTGTTTTTTTCACTCATTAACATTCTTGAAAATATGATTCTTTTAGTCTCCCAACGGATATCCAGGCTGAATCTATCCCACTGATCCTGGGAGGAGGTGATGTCCTTATGGTACGTTTACACTTTTTGAGGCGACTGGGGGCACATGATTCTGGGACCCACTTTAAGAACTCCGTAGGCCTAAAAGTGATATCTTCACCAATTTTTTTTATTTTTTATTTTTAAAAGTTATTTCAAACCAAATTAATTGTGTTCATTCACAAACATTTATGATACATACACTATTCAAAGTACTGGTTGAAGCTGTGGGGAATATGAAGGTGAATAAGACAGGCTTTGCTCTTGAGAAGCTTAACCACAGATCAGCGTGGCACCTGCATGTGAGATGCCAGGTTCTGTGGGATTTAAGTAGGTCCAGGTATCTTTAACAAGGGAGGAAGTAAGAGGAATACTCGCTAGATAGAGAGCATGCACTGACATGGAGAATGGGAGAAAGCAGGGTATGATTCAGGGGCTATGACATAAACTGTGTATATGGGGCTGTGATTTAAGATAAAATGGGAAGTAAATTTTGGCTCAGATGATTTGGGCCCCTTCTCAATGTCCTGTTAAAGAATTGGGTATTTGTTAGCAGTGGGGAATGCTGGAGGTTTTTTAAGCAGGGGAGTTACATGGTTAGAAATGTGTTTTTATGAAGACTAATTTGGTAGCAGTTTTATAGCATAGCTTTGAGGGATTAGATGCTTTTAGGATGTTTTTGTGATAATCTGGGTTAGAATGATGAGGCCCTAAACTTGAATGGCAGCAATGGGGGAAAACGGAGAGAGCAGATTCTTGAGGGACATGGGAGAGACGTGTCAGGATTAGCAATAGTCAGAATTGACTGTGGAAACCTGGGTAGTCTGGAGGCACTCTGAAAATAAAGGTACTAGTGGAGCGTTAAAGATTTCTGCATTGTATCATGTTAATTTGTCTGCTTTAATTGCCAACTTAGACTTTTCTTTTTCTACATAGGCTGCAGAAACAGGAAGTGGGAAAACTGGTGTAAGTATAAACTGAAATGAATTTGCTTTGTAAAACCATGGAATTTTAAAGCAGCTTTGAACAGTATACTTTGAAATATTTAATAAAACAACCACGTCCTAACTGTAAAGAATTGATTGCTTTAAAAAAAAAAAAAAAAAAAAGAATGCTTGTCACTGGGGGTGAATTTTTGCTTGTTGTTGCCAGCTCATTCTGAAGTAAGACCTAAGGAAGAGTATGGCTTTAAGAATATAGCTCTAAACTGGTTTTGTAGAAAGAGTAACAATATCTTTAGTATACTCTGGGAATTTTAATGCAATGGCTATCCTAACAAAAGAGGTTTTAAATAGAGTTCGTCTCCTGTTGGCCTAGACTAGAGGAACAGTTTAGATTCATTCCGCAGGGCCCCATGGTTTATTACTTTGGGCTATCATTGGCTCCCATTTTTTAAAATTCTATCAACTCTGTTACTGGTATTTTGTGTTTGGGCAAATGAAATTGGAATAACAATCTGGAATATGGGCAATTATTTAATGTACATACCTGTAAAACATTTTTGTCATCTGTGTCGGTTAAAAAGTATCATTATGTTAATATAGAGAACTTTTGTTTCTTTAATAGGCTTTCAGTATTCCTGTTATCCAGATAGTTTATGAAACTCTGAAAGACCAACAGGAAGGCAAAAAAGGAAAAACAACTATTAAAACTGGTGCCTCAGGTAATTATTATATATTAATATTTTCCTTTTGTATAAATGAGTGATCCTCATTCTCTGGCCTTTAGAAATGTTAGAGGTGGTTGTTCATTTTTGTCAGCATCTGCAGGGTGCCATTGGCATTTGGTGCCGTAGAGCCTTGGTTTCTAAATGCCATTCGGAGCATGAACAGTGAAGGGGTGTCCCTCTTAAAATGCTCATACTGGCTCCCTGAGAGGAGTGGTCTAATGACATTTTGGAAATTATATTTAGTTATTTGAAAGTTTTTTGAAGCTGATAATTTTTTCTAATGTTAAAAATAAATTGGTGCAGTGTTTTGCAAGGTGTTTAGGAAAGGTTTTTACAAATAATTGACAGAGTAGAAAGTATTGCCTTACATAGGGAAGGGAGGCATACTTTTTCCTCTAAGAAAAGAGAAAGGAGCCAGGAAATTAGCATGTAAAGAGTACATTTTAAAGTCTGTCTCTTCACGGAGACTGGTTCTTTTCAAGTATTCTGATCCAGTTTCTGCCGTGAACAGTCTTACCTCAATTTCCTCATTGTGTTGCTTCTGTTAAATTGTTCCTAAATTCCATTCTGTCTTGCTTAATTTATGGTTCTGTTACACTTTAACAAAGTTGATGTCATATTTTAAGTCACTTTGTTTCATTTTACAAAACAGGATTGTGACAAAATAGCAAGCTTAAGTGGAGTGGACTTAGCATATCAACATTTTCTTCTCAGTTGTTTCAAAGTAACGATGTATACAGTTCATAAAGGAACTCATTTGTAAATGAATTGTGAGATAGAAAATGGGATGTAAACTATTGTTAGACTATTGGGCTCTTCTAAAATCAGTTTCATAATTTGTGACTATATGTCATCATTTATGAGAGATGGTAATAAAGGAGACTATATCCAAAAGAGGGTAGGACTAAAAATCATGTCTTAAGAGGAATTAAGAAACTAGATATTTACACATTGAGAAGGGATAAAAACAAAAACAAAAACAAAAGAAGGAGCTTTGATAACTGTTAACCTATAAAAGGGGTCTGGAGAGAAAATAATTGTTGTAAACAGCAGGACCAGGACTAATTAGAAATAATCTAGATGAAGATGTCTGTTTAACTTAAAGTGCTTTCTAATAGTTAGATTGATCCAACAATGGAAGAGAGAACCTCAAGAGAAAGTTCTCCATCATTCAAAATATCTAGGTAGATGATGAGTAGCTTTTGACCAGAAATTCTCTAGAAAGGATTTCTGCCTTAGGTGGGAAATTGGGCTAGAAAAAAAAAGGAAAATGCCAATCCTGTATTAATGAAGAAATAATTTGTGACTTTTTATATATATTATAGGAGGTACTGGGGAGTGAACCCAGGACCTCGTACATGGGAAGTAGGCACTCAGCCACTGAGCCACATCCACTTCCCAATGAGAGTTTTTTGTTGTTGTTGTTTGTTTTTACGAGGTATCAGGGATCGAACCCAAGACCTTGTATATGGGAAGCAGGTGCTCAACCACTTGAGCTGCATCTGCTCCCCAAATTTGTGACTTTTGAATGTGATACTGAATTGTTTAAGATAAAGAACTTGCTTTTCTTTTAATAGTGCTAAAAATATAATTGATTAGACCTTGAAATGTTGCCAGTCAATTGTTTCCAAAATGATCAAAGTCCACTTATTTAGTCACCTAAACTTCATTTTCTCATTGCCCTAGTGATTTTGACAAATATCACTGTCATCTAATACAAAGTACATAAAACAAACGAGGAGACGAGGTTTTGGGCCCAGGTGGGCTAGTGATGATCATCTAAGATGTTTTGGTTTTCATTTTCAGTTTTGCCTTTAATAAAAACAGCACGAGTTAAAATTGCATGTTCCAAATAATATATAAAACCATATTGAATCAAGAGGAATTAAGATATCATATAAAATACAAAATATTTGCTTAGTTTCTTATAGAGCAGGGGTTCTTAACAGGGGGTCCACGAACTTGAATTGAAATTTAAAAAAACATTCTTGTGGGGACGTGTTGGTGTGGGTGAGATATATTTATTAAATAACACACAGTATAGTGTGGACTTAGTAAGGGGTCTTTGCCAGTGGTTTTCACCTGACTGGCAAAGGGAGTCCATGGAACAAGAAAGGTTAAGAACCCCCGTTATAGAAAGTTTTAATGTCACATGTATGTGAATAATTTTGCTTATTCCAATCTGTTTAGTGCTCAACAAGTGGCAAATGAATCCATATGATAGAGGATCTGCTTTTGGTAAGTAGATAGCTTTATAATGAATGATTATTAAGCTTAATTTACCAGATATTAAGGTACAGTCATTGAAATCAAGCAATATAATACTAGCATAAGAATAGACAAATAGCTCAGGGGGATATAAGGAAATAACTCCCAGTGTATTTGAGAAGTTAATATCCAGAAAATACATTACATTTCATTTCAGTGGGAAAAGGATGATTATTCAATAAAGGGTGCTGATACAGTTGATCCATCTGGAACAATATAAAGGTGACTTCCATCTCATACTGTAATTAGAAATAAAGTACAGATATATTTAAGACTTAGGTAAGTACAAAAATAAATTTTAAAGTATAGAGAACCAGATGTACAATTTAGGGATGGAGGAACTTTGCTAACCCGGACAGGAAACTCAGAAATTGTGAAGGAAAAGATAGGTATGTTTTATAAAATTTAAAAAATGTGGAAAAAATCATTTAAAAAACTCAATAGACAAATAATAGTTAAGAAAGAATACAATGTTGATGCAAATTATAAATTGGTAAAGGTTTTTATGTTGATACCAGAGAAGATGTTATTGGTTTTGATAAGAAAGATAAATATTCAGTAAGGAAAATAGGCAAAGGTTAAGAAGACTGTTTACAGAAAAACAAATCCAAATGGCCAGTAGACAGTGCAAAGATCAAACTCACTAGTGGTGGGAGGATGGAAATATTGCAGTGAGATATTCTTTTATAAGCATCCTATTGGCAAGAATTCAAAAGAATAATAGACTTTGCCCAAGGAAATATGAATTATTGTTGCCTTTCTGGAAAGCAGTTTGGCATTACCTAAAGCACCAGGATGCAAGGATAGATTTATAAAGATATTTGTGGTGATAAAAACTGCCAGCACTGTGAATGGTTAACAAACATTAGGTTGCTTCCAAGGGCTTTTGTACAGCCATTACAAAGAATGAGTTAGGACTATAGAGTTGATTTGGAAGAATTTTCACCAAATGGTGATAAGCTAGAAAAACAGGCTATATATATATATAGTGTGGGCATGACACTGCTATGCTCCACCACACGATATCTAGTTGATATGAAAGGTTATATCTGTATATATGTGTGAAGTATTTGAAATATAAAAGTGTTATGGATTTGCCATGGCTAGAGAACTTTTATTAAAAAAAGGTTCAGTTTTACATAGTGTGGTACTCATATGAGTAAGAATTTATATTTTGAGTAAATAATTATATCTCTGATAAATGAAATAAAATGTGTCATAAGGTGCTTTTTAAGTTGTTCAGAAAAGTTTGTTCTACATTCAGATGCTCAATTTGAGTTGCCAACATGAACTGGGACAGAATTTATAGTTTCTTTCCAGTACTGACAAAAGCTGATTGCTTTACTTAATTGCTCCACTATATGGAAGTCATTGTGACTGACCTGGATGAATAATATGGCACATCTTCTTTTAGAGTCATAATATTAGCAAATAACAAGTACCTAATGCTTTTTCCTATTTTGCCAATATGGTTTCTGGATCCATGGATTGGGGAACAGACCAGAGACAGTTCCTGTTACCTTTTAGTATAGGAGTCACTCAAGCTTTAACTCAGGCATAAAATCAAAGCAACAAATACTGAGAAATGGGTGCTGTGTCTTCCTTGGGTACCCATTTCTTTAAGAGGTTAGAGCAGAGCTGTCTAAATGCATTTGTTTTGGTAATGCAAGTTAGGTTAGGGGCTCAGCTGATTCCCTGCCTAGACTTGTACGAAATCGTATCCTAGTTAACAGGTAGCAGTATAGGAGCTAGGCCCAGCCTCTGCAGGGACACCCAGGGGATGAACAAGGGCAAGTACGACTGCTGTCATTCGGGAATAAGCGGGTCTCAGTTCTGCAGTGTTGACACAAGTGAAGGAATTAACTGATGAGTGGGACTTAGTGATGGTTACTGCAGGATGCATGGTTTATAAAATCGGGACTGACTTGTATTTCTGTGTTTTTTCTCAAATCCAGCAATAGGGTCTGATGGTCTTTGTTGTCAAAGCAGAGAAATCAAGGAATGGCATGGGTGTAGAGCTACTAAAGGATTAATGAAAGGTATTTGAGCAGCATTTGTACTTGTGCAAACTTTTGACACAATGTATTATTTCTTTAAATAACTTTGATTTGAGGATCTGAAAAGATTTTAAAAATTCATCATTGGGTACATATAAATTATAATTCAGAAATGATGGGAAAGTGGTTACATGGTAAATGACTCATTTAGGCAAAGTAACTTATGTAAATCTCAAAGTATTTTGCCTTTATAGGGAAACACTACTATGAAGTATCCTGTCATGACCAAGGCTTATGCCGAGTTGGGTGGTCTACCATGCAGGCTTCCTTAGACCTAGGTAAGTGTTTCTAAAATAGCGGAATTTATTAATTTACATTTGTGGGTTGTTAGTGTTTTATTTATTTTGGATTGCAGTGCAAATTTAACCATTACAAAGTTTATATTTTTGGGACATGGAAGTTGCATTATTTGTCTCCACCCCACCCTATTCTAAAAGATTTGAAGCAACTCATAAATACATGTAACATAAAATAAGGGGCAATACGATTGAGAATATGAGTGCAGTCAAAGTGAGGTTAGTATGCATGAACACCAGCAGAATATGGCCTGGATTCTTGTAAATTTGCACCTGAATTTCTTAGTGGCCAGAGCAAAGGGGGATGTGGTATCACTTGTGTCCACAGGCCACAGTTCAGGCATTTGAACTGTTTGGAATCTTACAGAAAATCCTTCCAGTGGTTTCTTCAAATGGCAATATTGTAATAGTGTCAGTAAAATCTCTTCTTTTTCAGGGCTTTTCATTATATATATATACTCTTAACATATAAATACTTTTTAAATCTAGGTACTGACAAGTTTGGATTTGGCTTTGGTGGAACAGGAAAGAAATCCCATAATAAACAGTTTGATAATTATGGAGAGGTAAGCTATTATATTATTAACATATTTAAACATAGCATTAGGGAGTTTTCCTTGAATACCTACTTGGTCACTCATAGCATGATTGAGAATATTGAAATAGTCTAAAGATAGTGGGTTTTCTGATTATATTCCACAGAAAGTTCAGATCTGCACTTCAGTGAATAAATGTTAAAAGAGTAGATAAATGTGTAGTGGTCGTTTTTCTTTCATGCCTTTTATTAGCCCCTCCAAAGTATATTACTTGGTTTTCTTTTTTCATCCCATTTTGATTTTGGTTTTGATTTTTAACACATACGTTATTCTGGTTTTTTTTTTTTTAGATTGGTAAATCTGTATGTAGTTGTTCTGATGTGCCTAAATATGTAGAAATTCAGATGAACCTAAATATATTGATTCTGAAAAGCTTAACAGACATTTCTATTATATATGATATACTGTATCAAGCATTTTAACACCTACATTATAGCTGCAAGGAATTACTTTGAAAAATTAAGACCTACTTTTGATGCAGCTGTACTTGAACTTTTAACTTTAAGATTTTGCTTCTTTAAACAGCAGTTGATTTTCTGGTTTTCTAGGAATTCACTATGCATGATACCATTGGATGTTACCTAGATATAGATAAAGGGCATGTCAAGTTCTCCAAAAATGGTAAATTTTCTATAGATCTTGCATGATATCCTGCATCTGTGATTTTTTAAAATCCCTCCCCCTTCAATTCTGTCTCCTTCCCTCCCTCCTTTTCTTTTGAACAAATATTTATTGAGCATTTGCTATGTGCCATATACCCTAGGTGTGGAGATACAGTAGAAAATGAAGTAGACAAACATCTGTACTTCTCTGGGGCTTAAATATGGGTCGGGGGACAGACAGTAAAAAAGTTAGGTGTTATCAAGTGATAGGAGGACAGTATAGACGGTAAAAACAGTTTAGTGGGGAGAGAGAACAGTCTGGCAGTTTGCTATTTTATACAACGTGGTCAGAGAAAGCTGCTCTGATAAGGTTACATTTGAGTGAAAATCTGAATGAGTCGGGTGGTGGGCCATGTGGATTTCTTTCAAGCACATTTCAGGCAGAGATTGCAGTAAATGAAAGGCCCCGAGGTGAAAGCATGCTGCAGTGATTTCAGGAAGGCGGCCAGCGTGCCTGGAGGAAGATGAGGTCAGTGGGTTGCTAAGGCCAGGCCTGAGGGTGTTGGAGGCCAGGATGCAAACTTTGGTCTTTGAGTGAGATGGGGAGCCATTAGGTTATGAGCAGAGGAGTGCTGTCATCTGACTAGCTTTAAGATGACGTCTGTGTTGAAAACAGACTGCGAGTTGTGTGAGTGGTGGCAGTAGGCAGGGAGCCAGTTGGCAGATAAGAATTCGATTTTGGACATAGTGATTTGAGTTTCTCCTACAGCTAATTGTTAATGAAGTAAGACCTAAATGTGCAAGTCAGAAGTTGAGGGGAGAGAGCAGGGCTAGAGACAGAGCTTTAGGAGTCATCGGCTGATAGGTGATACTTAAAGCCATAGAATTGGAGGAGATCACCTAGGGAATGAGAGTCAGTTCTGAGGCCTGGTGTGTTCCTGTAGTTAGCAGTCAGCAAATTGAGGGGAATCCAGCAAGGGGAATGTGGGGGAAAGCCATTGTGGTGAGAGGAAAACTAGGAGAGAATGGGTCCAACAGTGCAGGCGAGGGACGTGCTTCAAGGAGTGGGCATGATCAGATGGTGTCCAGTGCCGCTGATGGCGCTAAAGATGAGGACCGAAAACTAATCCCTGGATTTAGCAAGTGAAGACCACTGAGGAGCTTGACAGAGCTTTTTGGTGGAGCGAGGGGTGACAGTGGGGGAACCTGATTCAATAGAAAATGGGATGAGAGGAAGTGGATGCAGTGAAAATGAAAAGCTCAGGGAGTTGTGGTACAAAAGGGAGACTAATGGAACATAAATGGAGAGGTGTGAGTTCAAGGGAGGTTTATCTGTGTTTTAATGTGGGAGCTGCTATTATAGTATGTTTGTATGGTAATGGAAGTAATCCAGTAGATAGGGAATGATGAAAAATGTAGAGGGAATGGATGTGGCTCAAGCTGTTGAGCGCCTGCTTCCCACATGGGAGGTCCCGGGTTCGGTCCCCGTTGCCTCTTAAAAAACAAAACAAAACAAAACAAAATGACAAGCAAACAAAAAAAAAAACTAATTCAATGGAGCTGATGTGGCTCAGTGGTTGAGCGCTTCCCACATAGGAAGTCCCGGTGTAATCCCCGGCCTGGTACCTAAAAAAAAAAAAAAATGTAGAAGGGGGGGGAAGGGCCCAATTTCGGGAGAATAGTAAAAAAAAGTGAAGAAGTGGCCTTAGGTAGGAGGCTGCATAGTTTACCCCTGGTAGCAGGAGGGAAAGTTCGAATGCGGGTAGCTGGTAGTGGTGGTGTGGGCATGTCGAAGTTCTTTTCTGATTGTTTTGATTTTCTCTCTCTCTCTCTCTCTCTCTTTAAAAAAAGGAAAAGACCTTGGTTTGGCATTTGAAATACCCCAACATATGAAGAACCAAGCTCTCTTTCCTGCCTGTGTTTTGAAGGTAATTAAAAATCTAGTTTGAGGGGGGAGGGTGGCTGCAGATTGCACCTAACTACATGACACCTGATGCCCCGATGAGCTTCCACGATTGAGAAAATGAATGCTGCTGTTCTGAGGGCGACGGTTGCATCTGAGTCCCTCCCAGACCTCCCTCCATGTGGCTCTTTTGGCTGCTGCTTTCTGTATCCTTCTACTGTAATAAAGCATAATGCCCTCTAGTGGCAGGCAGCACCTGTTCTGTCTGGTTCCCTAATGGTCACATGGTGCAGCACACTTGGGGCCTGGTGATCAGGCACAGCCTGGTGTTGCCTGCCATCCACATCCAAGACCTGGAGATGCCCAAGGCCTGGGCGCTGGGACTGACCTGATGCTGTGGGCTCTTCTTTGGCCTTGCCTAGTTGGGGGCATTCCACAAAGGAGCCTGGCTCAGTGTATCCATGAACTAACCTTTTCCATCAGACTGAGCCAGAACTCACCACCTCTCTGGCTGAAACCTGCAGAGCTGGAGGTGGAGATGGTGCAGCTGAGGGGGTGGGGGGGTGGTCTTGGCTGGGACCTCATAAGTGATGGGTGGTCTTGGCTTGGCTGGGACCTCACACCTGATGACTGGGATGGCATACGGAACCCTTCCCATGACCACAGATGGCTAATGACTCCTCTTGGGTTTGGATCCCATTCATTTGGGATAGCTTTGGCAAGGACCAGGCACAGCTGAAATTGTCCTTATTAAATAAGTGTTCCCGAGGAGGAAGGAAAAACACTCTAGTTTGAAAAATTTTGTGTTATTATAAGCTACTTTGATCTGTATTATTTTGTATTGGTTAGTTTGCTTTTTGTCTATTACTGGAGATAAGAATTTTAATTTTCTCCTTTATTCAATGCTAGAATGCTGAACTAAAATTTAACTTTGGTGAAGAAGAATTTAAGTTTCCACCAAAAGACGGTTTTGTTGCTCTTTCCAAAGCACCGGATAGTCACGTTGTCAAATCGCAGCAAACAGGTATTGTGACTGAGAGACTGAGATTTAGAATGGGGCCCTAGTGAAAACTCCCAGGAAGACTTCTTGTAGAGAATTCATTACATTTATCTCCCTACCCCCCTGCCCTCACCTTTGCTGGTTTAGTCACCCAACTTGAACACATCAGTGAAGTTCATCTGCAGAATCTAATTCACAAACTCCCAAGTATTTGGTTTTAGTTTTGGGCATTTTGGGGATCTGATCAAGATGGTGATGATACCTAATTTTTATAAAATGCAGTTTATTAAGTCCCATGGCCCAGGGATTATTGCATTTAATCTCCCCATATTTCAGACAGAAACCCTGAGGAGTAGGGACTTGAAGTGACTTACCGAGAGTAAGTGGTAGAAATGAATTAAAATCCAGGTGGTCTGATTCCAAAGCTCGTGCTCTTACCAATTGTACTGTCTAGTGTAAGTTATGTAAAGTAAATACATTTTGTAGTTTTTTACTTTATCACAAAGGAAGTGGATAATTTTTACAGGTGTATAGGTCAATTTGCAATTATTTCAAGTAGATTTAACTTAAAGGGGCCTTAGTTAATTTTAGGAATCTTAATTTTATTTCATTTTGTTTGTCTCTTACACTTGTTGACAGTTGTTATTTAAAAATTTGATATAGAAATATTTGCACTCAAGTTTTAGAAGTGAATATTTTGAGGTGTGACTTGAATGTGTTTCCAGCTTTTTTCCTCTCTTAAGGTAATGCACAGGTGGCACAGACAAAGTTTCTCCCCAATGCTCCAAAAGCTCTCATCGTTGAGCCCTCACGAGAGTTAGCCGAACAAACTTTGAATAACGTCAAGCAGTTTAAGAAATATATCGATAATCCTAAATTAAGGTAAAGATTCCTTTTGTACTCAAATGCTTATTGTCTTTAGGTATGAGGTGTTCTGGAAGGAGTAGGTTAAAAAAAAAAAAGTGGTAGAAATTCAGTGTGTATATACACCCTACATGTGTGAGTGCGTGAATATAGTCAACTTTGATATACATTAACAGTTTCTATATAAAACTAGTTTATTTGGTGATGTCTGAATTTTTTTTTAAAGCAAATTGAATTTTTTCTGTTTCTTATACAGAGTCATGGTTTGCAAAATGGTATCAGAGTAAAAATCAAGTTTTTAAAGGAAACATTTCCTTCAGTGTTAGATTCATCTCATCAGTTTCTGCACATAGAAAAGTGTGGCTCTATTTTCAGCTTGTTGGTAAACTTAGCAAGGCTGACTCTAGACTGCCTCACAATGGTGTCTTTCTTCCACTTGGCATTCAGACTGGCCACAATCAAGGTATAGGGCCTTCTGCCATGGAGGGACACCAAGAGTTAAGTGATCCTGTGGAACTTCTGGCTTTTTAATTTGAAGAAGTTCATACCGTATAAGTAAACTACTCTTAGTTGATTTGAACATTTAATTTTTGTTAGTTTTTCTCAAATTATTTTTTTTATTGAAACAATTTACTCACCATAAAATTCTCCATTTACAAGTACAATTCAGTGGCTTTTACTACATTCACAAGGTTGTGCAACCATCACCCCTATCTAATTCCAGAAGGTTTGCATTTTTGACACCACTGAAGGCCCATCTTCTTAGTGTTGAATTTACAAGTTGATTAAACTTATTCAGGGATAATATATTTTTTGGTAAAACAATCCCTCATTTGTTTTGAGGATTTGTGCGTGTCACTCATTCAACAAATATATGAATTCCTACTAGATGTGAAGTCCTATATGCACCAGGGATACAGCAAGGAGACGTAGTCATTTGCTTTCTTAGAATTAAGTGTGGCAGTGGGCGTAGTATGCAAGAGAGAGACAACATAATCAGGGCGTCTGCTTAGGGTGAGAGATTCAGAAATCTTCCAAGTGTGAAATGCTAATAGGAATTGATTTTTTTTTTTTTTTTAATTCTGTATGTGTAAAAATTAACATGTCATGAACTAGAAGGGAAAAGAAATAATAAAATCAATTTTTTTGTTAGAATGGTAAAATTGTGGGTTACTCACTCTGCATTCAGTACAAGTGAATCTTTTCCTTCTTTTAAAACCCAGCTCGAGTCCTAATCTCTTGTGACGCTAACCTAGTTTCTGACCCAGGCTTCTCTCCTGCCTCTGATACCACTCCTGAAGGCTTGCACAGTCATGTGCTCTTGTTCCTTTTCTTTAAATACGTGTCGTTTGAATATTTGTAACTCATTTTACATTCCTCAAGCACAGGCTATTCTTTAATATTTCTGAGTCCTGCATATATTATTTTCTGCTAAATTTATAGGGATGAACATTTTCTGAGTGGCAAGGTAGGCAAGAGTAAAGTATTATAGGAGAAGAAATGATAGATTTAGGACAATGATTTTCAAACCTGGAAACTTGAATTTTACTTAAAAATACAAATTTACTGTTTGCTTACCCCAGCCATTCCTAGTTAGAATTTCCAGGGAATAGGAATTAGATCCTGCTTTTACTTTTTTTTTTTTATGATTATTATTTTTTAGTTATTTCCCATCCCCTCGTTTGTGCTCGCTGTCTGCTCTCTGTGTCTGTTTGTCTTCTCTTTAGGAGGCACCAGGAACTGACCCTGGGACCTCCTGTGTTGGAGAGAGGCACTAAATCACTTGAGCCACCTCCACCCCCTGCTTTGTTGTCTCTCTCATTGTGTTTCCTCTTTGTGTCTCCTTGTTGTGTCATCTTGTTGTGTCAGCATGCCGTGCCAGCCTGTCATGCCAGCTTGCTGTCTTTCTCGTCTTCTCCAGGAGACACTGGGAACCAAACCCGGGATCTCCCATGTGGTAGGTAGGAGCTCAACTGCTTGAGTCATATCCACTTCCCTGTTTTTGCTTTTTAAAGGAAGAAAGAAGCTCATCTAGGTCGTGCTTATGTAGCCCATTGCATCTGATACTGCTGAATTTAGGACATGTAATGGCTCTAGGGTGATAGGTGGTTGGGCATTTGCCAAGATAATGGACAGTAATAGGCTAGAAAGCTTTTTATTTTAGTTTTACTGTTGCTTAAGATGATGGTTGGCAACCATGAAGCCTATCTTTAATCAGAGTCACTATGAGATTCGAAGTGGCCTATCAAGTATGATACTAAATAGATGCAGTGTTAACATGTCATCCACTTATTTAGTGTTTTCCACTGTGTTTAAAATGACTTATCAAATCAAATAAGAACAATAACAAAGAATAATCTTTATTTCCTTCCTTCTGTCACTCTGGGTTTAGTTTGCTCTTCTTTTTCTAGCTCTACTAGTTTTGAGGTTAGGACTCTGATTTGAAGTCTTTCTTCTTTTTTAATATAAGCATTAGAGCTATAAGTTTCCCTCTCAGCACTGCCTTTGCTTCATCCTGTAAGTTTTGGTATATAGTGTTCTTGTTTTCATTTGCCTCAAGATATTTCCTAATTTTGCTTCTGATTTCCTCCTTAACCCATAGGTTGTTTAAGAGTCTATTATTTAATTTCCACATGTTTGTGAATTTCCCTTTTTGTTACTGATTTCTAGCTTCATTCTGTTGTGGTTGGAGAATATACATTGCATGGTTTCAATATTTTTGAATTTAAGACTTGTTTTGTGACCCAACATATGGTCTATCCTGGAGAATGATTCATGTGCCCTTGAGAAGAATGTATATTCTGTTTTTGTTGGGTGAAGTGTTGTCTGTTAGGTCTAGTTGGTTTAGAATCAGTAAGGAAGTCTTCTACTTCCTTCTTGATCTTCCAACTAGATGTTCCATTTGTTATTGAGAATGGTATATTAAAGTCTCTTACTATTAATGTAGAACCATCGATTTCTCCCTTAAAATCTGTCAGTATTTGCTCCATATATTTTGGGGCTCTGCTTTTAGATGCATATATAATAAAAATTGTTACATTTTCCTTTCATCAATATATAATGGCCATCTTTGTCCCACATAACTGCTTTTTTACTTAGTCTGTTTTATCCAATGTAGTATAGCCACCTCAGCTTCTGTTTCAGTTTGCTAAAGGCTGCCAATGCAAAAACACCAGAAATGGATTGGCTTTTATAATGGGAGTTTATTAGGTTAAAATCTTACAGTTCCAAAGCTGTGAAAATGTCCAAATCAAGGCATCCTCAGAGATGCTGGCTCACCAAAGGTCGAGCTGCTGGCAGATCCTGGACTTCCGCCAGGTGGCAAGGCAAAATGGCGGCTGGTCTCTGTGTGTTTCCTTCAGGCTCACTTTCTCCTCAAGCTCAGCTATGGGTGATCAGGCTTATAGCTCACCTCTCCCGAGCCTCTTCTCTTCAGCTTCGGCCTCTCTCAGCCTCTCGGGGTTTCTCTGCCTTTCTGCAGTTGTAGGCGATCCTGGAGTGCTCTCAGATGGCAGGGTAAAATGGCAGCTCTCTCTCTCTGTTTATGTGGGACTCCAGTAGAAGGATTAGGATCCAGCCTGGGTCCTGCAGTCTAGTCAAGGGCCTTAACTGAAGGGATGTAATCACAAGTGGTCTAATCAAAAGATGCCCTATTTGAATCTAACCAAAAAGTGCTACATGCAATAGACTTAGATACACAGGAATGGGTCAGCTCAAGATCATAAATTTCTAGGGTCCACAGAAGACTAAAACTAGGACAGCTCCCTTTTGATTACTACTTCCGTCATATGTATTTTTTCCATCCTTTCACCAGCAACCTGCTTGTATCTTTGAATTTAAGGTGAGTCTCTTGCAAACAACAGACAGTTAGATCACTTGTTTTTTTAAACCCATTCTGCCTTTTGACTGGAGAAGTTTAATCCATTTACATTTAAAGTCACTACTGATAATGCAGTGCTTTCTTCTGCTATTTTGCTATTTATTTACCCTTTGTAAGTCTTAAACCTTTTTTGACCCTCAATTCTTCCATCAATGCCTACTTTTATATTTATTTGATTTTTTGAGTTGTACCCTATTGCATGCCTTCTCATTTCTATCTGGATGTACTTTTCATCTGTTTTCTTTATGGTTACTATGGGGTTAAAATTTAACATCCTAAATATAGAAAAGTCATATTTGATTTGGTGTCAACTTAACTCAATAGCATGCACATACGCTTTTCCTCTACCCTGTCTCACCATTTCTTTTGTACTTCTTACCACTTATAACTTTATACATTATATGACCAAAAACATAGATTTATCATTACTTTTTATGCATTTGCAGTTCAGCACCTGTAGGAGGTAAGTAGTGGAGTTACATAACAAATAGTCCACTGCAGTAATACTTGCATTTATAATTACCTCATTACCTTTACCACAGGACTTTATTTCTTTATGCTGCTTTGAACTACTGTCTAGTGGCCTTTCCTTTCAATCTGACACTCTCCTTTTTAGCATTGCTTGTAGGGCAGGTCTAGTGGTGATGTACTCCCTCAGCTTCTGTTTATCTGGAAATCTTTTGTTTTTTTTTTTAAAGATTTATTTTATTTTATTTATTTATCCCCCCCTTGCTGCTTGTGCTGCTGTGTCCATTCGCTGCGTGTCTTCTCTGTGTCTGCTCATCTCCCCCTTGCTGTGAGGTCCTGCCACATCAGCCCACGGCGCCGCGCGAGCCGGCCTGCCCTCACAAGGAGGCGCCGGGAAGCGAACCTGGGGCCTCTAATATGGTAAACGGGTGCGCTATCCATTGCGCCACACCCGCTTCCTGCTTCCTGCCATGAGGTTGCTGCATCAGCCCACCGCACCGCTCAGGCCGGCGTGCCCTCACAAGGAGGCCTCGGGAAGCGAACCCGGGCCTCCCATATGGTAAACGGGGGCTCTATCCACTGAGCCACACCCGCTTCCCTATCTGGAAATCTTGCCCTCATTTTTGAAAGAAAGTTTCGACGGATATAAATTCTTGGCGGGCAGTTTTTTTCTCTTAACTTTCAATCCATTGTCTTTTGCCTCCATAATTTCTGATGAGAAATTGGGATTCCTGTGTTTATAACACATTGCTTTTTGCTTGCAGCTTTCAGAACTCTCTTTCTCCTATGCATTTGATAGTGTAGTTAGTATATGATGCGGTATATTTTTTTCTTCATGTTAATCCCATTTGGTGTTCTCTGGGCTTCTTTGATGTGCATTTTCACATCTTTTGCTAAGAGTAGGAAGTGCTCTGTCATTTCTTTGAATATTCCTTCTGCCCCTTTTTTTCTTCTCTCTCTGGTACTCCTATAATGCTTTAT